>JAJOOB010016855.1:0-28209 GCA_029582485.1 Solanum tarapatanum
ATTAACCTAACTGTTTTGCAATGATCACAATAAAACACAAAAAATATGACAATATTCCAACCATAAAAATGTAAAAAATAAACTCCTTAAAAAATCATGAAACTTATGGCATATCTAACACTTCATGAAACCTATGGCGTATCTAACACTTCATGATCATCTTCATCAAGCATATCTGAATCAACTTGTGGGAAGGTTGTCTTAACATCTTCATTTTCATATGCAGTTTCAATTAGTTAAATATTAAAAAATAACTAAATTGAGAATTATAATATTTAAATGTACACAAAAATATATTACCAATTTGAGAAAAACCATGTAACCAGTTTCGAGTAGCAACAAGTGTTTGGACATTTTCATGGTGGATGCAACTTTTATACTTAGTGATTTCCTAAAAAACTTTAAATAGATTTTGAGTTTGGATCTCTTTAATTTTAAATTTTAATATTATATTATATTTTTTAATTAATTTGTATTAGCCCACGGGCCGGCCCTACCTATATTTCTCAAGCCCCACAAATCATCAGGCTTATTCAGGCCGGACTAAAGAGCCCTTTTTTAAAATGGGCTCCAAATTTTTTAGCCCAGCCCTATTAAATCTCGGGTTAGGCGAGGCCGGCCCAACAGGCCTAGCCCATATTGACGGCTCTAATACTAACAGATACATAGAAATAAAAAAAAAAAATAGGCAAAAGAAAAGAAAAAGAGAATACATTAAGATACATGGTAACTGGGTAAAGAAATAGAAGAGATTAGGCATAGTTTCTCAACTCAATCACAAACCATCATGATTCATGACCACAAACACTTCCATCGCAAATTTAATTGTTGGAGTTCTGGAAGCACCGGCTTCATATGTCATGTCCATCTCGATCAATTGATAATGATTAATGACAATGGATACAATAGTATATAAAATGAATTATCCACATAAATTTGTTTTATAGCTAGTAAGGATAAGTAATAATCAAATTTCAAGTTTTAAGAACGTGTGTTGTATGAGTAAAACATATCAACACTGTATGAACTTATATCCTATGAAGCAGTTGATAAAACGTGCCTATCCCATTATTGATAGGTCTCGTTAAGCATGTTTTAATTTTAAATTAGTTAATGAATTTTTTATTTTAATTTTTAAGGGGACGTGACAGGTGAAATCGTGGGAGTTTTTTGGGAGAGATTTTAATATATTTTTTTTCGTTTTTGTTTTGTCCACATTCCACTACGTCGACATTCCAATATATCCACATTCCAATATGTGTGTTTTAATTTTAAATTAATTAATTAATTTTAAATTTTAATTTTTAAGGGGATGTGAATTGTGAGGAGTAGAAGCCGTGGAAATATTTTTGGGAGAGATTTTAATATAGATTTTCTTTTCCTCTTTTGTTTTGTCCATATTCCAATATGTGAATCTTTATTCAAAAATAATTGTAAAACTTTCAAAATCTGCGTAACTCTTTGGAAGTTCCAAAATATTATCCTAGTATACTGTATATGCTTTTGGTATTTTTAATTTATCATTTTACAGTTATTAACTTTACCATTCAGTAACTTCTAATTATAATTTTTTACAATTATTAAATATATCTCAACGAATATGAATTTTTTGATTAAGATAAACTCAAACACAATTTTCAAATTCAATTTTTTTTAAAAAAACCCAAAAATCGTTGAAAGCAGTTTTCATTGTTTCTGAACGCATGCATCTTGGTGGATTTTAAAAGTAAATAAAAAAGAGTAAACAATAGTAATTTTTAAATTTTAAAAAAAGAGTCAAAAACGTAAAATATATAAACAATTATCTGTCTATTTAATTTTTATTTTCAATTAAGTTAAATCTTAAAATTCTGCATAATGTATAAGCTAAATTATAAAAAGAAAATGAAAGTAGAACGGTAAATATAAAATGTTACAAAATATGAAGATGTGAATAAGCAATTCACATTAATTAAAGATTATGAATTAATTTCTATCATTACCTTTGATATATTTTGCTGTTTATTATTATTTAATATTTTCTTGCACTTCAATTATCGTATCATTTTATTGTAATAAAAAAATTGTTCTTTTTCCGGAATGATTTGACATGATTGTTATAGTATTTTGCTAGTTCACTTCAAATAATTTTTTTTTCCGACATGCTTTGAACATTTTTTACCTCTTGAACTCTAGTGTCTACCAAAAAATATTGTTCTAACTCTCTCAATAGAGAAAAGTTTTGCATACACTCTATCCTCGTATACCTCACTTGTGATACTTTAGTGTGTATAGATGTTACTATTGTTGGGATCTTCATTTTTTTTTTATTGTGTGTGAACATGAAAAAAAAAACAGGCTAAAACAATCTAAATATACAATTGGATGAGCTTATTTTTCTCTATATTTGGTACTGTCGTGTTTATATAGTGAATTACTCATCTCCTCTATGGACGTAGGTCGATTTATCGAACCACGTTAAATCTTTGTGTCTTTGGGTATATTTGTTGTTTGTCTTCTTACTCGTGGTCTGTTGAGGTTTTCTTTGCTCGCTTTCGCATGACACCTAATCATTTCGGTCCTAACATACTCACCAATAGTGTTGCTAGGTTATTAGAGATAGTACTAACCGTGAGTTAGATACTGAACGTCAGAACCTATAATATCGAACAATATAGGCAAAAAGTATGAGGTTAGTGAGGAATATACATAATAAACATGATATTTGAACATACTAAATATGTTAAACATGTTGATATAATGACCAAGTTGAATAACATGAAGTTGAGACATACTGAACTGAAATAGAAAGGTAGAAGGTCATGCGATTAGTGAAATTCTGATTATGGGAGATACTAAAACTAATATAAACAATGTGAGCAACTATATGGAGTTCAGCATACTACCCCATACCAAAAAGAGCGTGTCCAATACTTGTCATCGTAAGGGACCTGATAACAGAGATAATCTTGATTCACTAAGCTAAGGACTATCTGAGATAAATCTTATGGTGGCACGTAGTTCTAAGACTTAGATATTGCTACTAAAGGTCTATGGACGCTGATAAAAAATCTTCATCTCTAAATCTTCTCGGTGCTATGTATTACTACCAACGAAAACATGCATAATCAATAAACACTATTAGTCTCAGAATACTGAATCATACTAATAACTAATATATACTGAGTAGCTCATAAATCATGACTGAAAATAATTTGGAAGATACTTTATCTGAAAGCATCTAAATAATCACACTATAATTAAGTGAGACATGAATCTGAAATAGCATAATTTTGAGTCATGAAAATACTTGTATATTGAGGACTCATGAAAATAACATTGAAATCATGGGATTCATGAGTAAACCATGCAATTAGGGACTGCTCACGAAGAAAAACTAATTTACAATGAAAATCCATGAAGATCATAAAATGTTCTAACTTGTGGGAATCATAAACTTGAAAATCTGATGTTTCTTTGGGACTCAATGGGTGAAGGGATACCCATTGATGAAATTCCACATACCTTTAGTAGAAACCTATTGGCTTGATTCCTTCAATGAAAATTTGAAGCTTGAAATTCAAGTTCTTGCTTTGGGAGAAGACTTGAGAGAGAGAAAACTTTGATTTGGGTGAGTTAGGAAAGAATGAGAGGTTAGGATCACTATAAATCTTTTAATCCCACTTAAAATAGTCCAAAATGGCATAGCATAGGAATTAAAAAAGCGAAAAAAGACCAAAGTAACACTCTCTTAAAACTGATGGAGGCCCCTTGACGGACCCTTCTATGATCCATATAACGATCAACATACCGTGAAGGTATCCGTAAAAGATAGAGATTTTTGGGTTGCTGAAGGTCATTTTACGGAAGCTTCTACGGACCGTAGGTATGTCCAAGGGCTATATGAGTGTCCATTAAAGACCGAGTATCCTGGGTTGTAGAGTCTAGATATATAGATCGATCCATAGTCCATAAAAGTTTCCACTAGCTATAAAATAGTCTGAAACTTTCCTACAAATTTTCCAAATTATGAGTTATGGCTTATTAGTACCATCATGACCTGTGGTTCCTTTCATGGTCCATGGAGTCGTCTGTAAAATCAAATCTTTTGCAGACCTTAGTTCTTACTGATCCTTCCAAGGTCTGATATGGGCTTAGGAACTTTTAGAGTGTTACAATATTTGCCTCTTCGAAACATTCATCCTAGAATGAAGTTTAACTAGGCTAAATAGAGTAGGGAAGGAACTGTAACCCAATATTGAAAGATAAACACTGAAAATTGAAGGAGTGACTGACTTCGAGCTAAAACATTCAAGTTGATCTGATTTCATGAACATGCATGCATACTGAGGCATGAAAATAACTGGAAAACATGAATTTGAAAGAGTTATAAGGAGAAACTATTACCTCATGCTGAAAAGGAACTGAAAGGGAAAAGATGGGGATACTTGGACATCATTTTGCTTCAATTTCTCAAGTAGCACCCTCACCTAATTTATTTCTCCAAAGGACTTTCATTGAAGTGACCTCCTTATTCCTCAATTTACGAACCTGACGTTCAAGGATCTCTACTAGGACCTTTTTATAAGAGATTCTTTCATTCACACTGATACTTTCTAAAGTCACAATTGAAGTCAGATCACCAATGCACTTCTTCAACATGGATTCATTGAACACTGGGTGAACTAATGCTAAATTTGAAGGCAAATCCAATTTGTAAGCCACATTATCAAAATGCCTCACAATCTAATAAGGATCAACATAACATGGACTAAGCTTTTCATTCTTACCAAATCTCATCACCCCTTTCGTGGGTGAAATATTTAGATGAACTCAATCATCTATAGCAAATTCATGTTATCTTTTCCTCACATCTGTATAAGATTTCTTTCTACTCTGGATCGTTCTCAACCTATCTCTAATAAGTCAATTTTTTTACATGGCCTCATGAACTAACTCGGGGCCTATCAAAGCCACCTCACCAACTTCGAATTAACCAATAGTATATCTACACCTCCCACAATGTCAACACATAATCTTTTGTCTCTTGATATAATGCCTCAGCAATAATGTTTTTCCTCTCTTCTCTTTTGTTACACAGTAACTCACACATAAATAAATAAATTAAAAGGTGTTGGGTTTTAAAAGGTGTGAATGGAAAATGAAGAGTTGCAATTTTTATGAAAAGTTGTGATTGTAAAGAAAAGTTGCAATTTTTATGAAGAGTTGTGACTTTTATGAAAAGTTGTGACTTTTATGAAAGGTTGTGACCTTTATGAAGGTTTGTAACTTTTCAAAGGGTTGTGATTTTTCTGATAAGGAACAATAAACATTTGTCCAGACTACCTTTTGTTGTCTATAAATATAGAATTTCCTCTTATTTTTCGATCAGGAAAAAACTAATTTTCTGGACTTCTTCTACTACTACTACTACTAATACTAAATCTAGCATTCTAAGTCTATAAATAGAGAATTTCCTCTTATTTTTCAACAAGGAAAAAACTAATTTTCTGGATTTCTTCTTCTACTACTACTACTAAATCTAGTATTCTAAGTCTATAAATAGAGAGTTTCCTCTAATTTTTCAACAAGGAATAAACCAATTTTCAGGACTTCCTCTACTACTATTACTAAATCTAGTATTCTAAGTGTATTTTACTTCCATTGAGTGGTTCGTTGATACTGTGGTTTTAGGTACCGATACATCGATGCGTAAGAGCAATCTATACTGGGAGGATATAGTCCATTAACCTCAGGTACTTTTGGGCAATAATTTCCATTAGGGGACACCGCGCATTCAGTGGACTGGATTTTCTTATTAAAAAAAAAATTGTGTATATTGTTTCTAATCTGTTTCTGATTCTATTTTCTCTACTGGTTTTAATTTTCTAGTTTTGAAAATGTTCTTTAAACTTTGTTGTTTCTTATAAAGTTTTTCAAAGTTTTTGTTCTAAGTATCTTGGGAATACACAATGAACAACAATCTTAAGGAAAATATTATACTATTGGTATTTTGTATATTCTACTGATTGAGGGAAACAAATCATGGAAGTAGAAGATTAATGCACTACTTCTTCAGAACTCTATGCCTTGTTTAGCAAGGTCGAAGTGAGAATGGATCATGAAAATTGGTGGTATTACGGTTAAAGATTACACCAGGTAACCTTCTTATTATTTATCTATGGAGGAAAATAGTTTGTAAAAGTTAACTCTTTTGATATTTATCATGTTTGTCTTTGGAAAAAGATTTGCAAACCATATGATTTTGAATGAATTTTTCTTGGAAAATAGTGTTGCCTTTAAAATTCTTTAGTTTGCAGAAAGAGATGCAGATTTTAATTTGATAAGATAGTATGCCAAAATGTTATAGTTGGATGACTATTTGAAAAGAAAAGCATTTCTATGTGATCTATGAATATGTTTTACTTTTTGGGGAAAAAAGACTTGTAGTTTTCTAGTGTGGATAAATTAGACTATGAAATTGGTTTGAAGGATATGAAAACTTCACCTAATAAGTGAGTGTTGTACGTATGGTTTTCTATAATCTTCATTATTAAATAGAAACAAATTGTACAAATTTTTTTGTCTTTATTGTTAGTATTCTAAATTTTAAGTGGTATGTCTAATTGTGATAGAAAAAAAAAGACCAGCGACTTAGAGTTTGTGATTTTGTGCCTCCATGGAATGAACTTTGACATTATGTAAATATTGTCAAAGGGAATTGAAGCACTATAAATCTTTTGTAAGAATAATATTTCCAAAAGAGGTTTCATATTGCCAATGATAATTTGATAGTATGGGAAAAAAATATGTTGAAAAACTATTTTCAAATACTCAAAAAATATTTTTGAGATCATATATAAATGTGGGGGCGGGGGGGTTCTTTGCCTATGATAAAGATAAAATTACACTTGATCGTTTGGTAGAGTGTATAAAAATAATGCTAAATAGAGTGTATTAGTAATGCTTGCATTAGCAATGCATGTATTAGTTATGCTTGCATTAGTTATACATAGATTATTTTTATACATTGTTTGGTTTGATGCATAAAAAAATAGTATGCATTACATAAAAAAATAATTTACAAAGATACCCTCCACTATTATGGTAGAAAAGATGTATAAAGGGTTTTCAGGGGCAATTGGGGCTTTAATCATGCTAGTGCATGCATTAAAGCCATTGCATTTCTAATACCTAAAAATCATGGTATTAGCAATACACACCTTAATACACTATAGAGTGTATAACTAATGTTAGCATTAGTTATACATAGGTTGGAAAAGAGTACCAAACAAGGTACTACTAATACACAAGGCTAATGCATGCATTATTTTTTCTAATACACTACCAAAAGACCTCTAAGTGTCTAATTTAAATTTGGAGCACATGATATGAAATCCAATGATACTTTTGTATTATGTTAGGCCCACAAAATTCTAGCAGTTTATTTGATATTATGGTCATTGAGTTTTTCTTTTACTAGTATATGATATATGATATGACTAGTATGAAACTACCAAATAATGTATATACGTGTTCAAAATAATTGTGTTCTTTTATGAAAACGTGTCACTTAAAATATTGTAATTTTTCATGAAAAGATATGTCTATTAAATATGACTATTTGTATAGACATGAATATTGGTGAATAGTCATCTGTCATGTTTTGTAAAAGAAGCATTTGAATTATATTGCGTTTATTGGACCTGATGAAACTATGTTCATGGGTAGCTCTATAACAATCCAATTGAAAGTTATGGAAAGGTCCTTTCGAAAAGGACATTTGACAAGGTGCTGACTCTAACAATGTTTGTATCACACAAATTATCAGAAGTAGGAATGAAATATTTGTGAGAAAAAGTGACCTCACAGAGAGCTTTTCAAACTCAATATTTTTATTTGTACTTACTTGCTTGAGTCAAACTGTGTATGACATGAACACATGGGACATGTCAATTACAAAACCTTGCAAGAAAAATTGATCAACTCAGAAATATTTTCTATCTTTGTGTGCAATAAATAAAAATGTCAAGTTTGTGTTGAATCTATGTATGCTTATTATTCTCATAAATCTATTGAAAGGAATTCTAATCCTTTAGAATTGATTTACACTGACATTTTTTTATATGAAGTCAACATCATCTCGTGGTGGTAAAAAGTATCTCATAACTTAAATTCACAATTGCAATAGATACCATGTCTATTTGCTGAATGGTAAGGATGAAGCAATAGAAACAAAATATAACATTGAAGTTGAAAATCAGTAGGGAAAAAGATAAAAAAAAAAGTGGCAAGGATGGAGAGCAGTCTCCTTTTGCATAAATATGTCTGGAAATTTCCTATTCACCTCAATCTAATGGAATTGCAGAATGAAAAAAACCGAACTTAGAAGAAAATGATGGCTACACTACTTATATGTTCAGGTTTACCACAAAACTTGTGTGGAGAAGCTATCCTTACAGAAAAAGGGAACAACAAAATGGTATGTATTTTAAAAAAGAAACCAATAAAAAGTTTTGTTTGTTCAAGACACAATTTATTCCATATGATAAATGGAAATGAAAGAAATCCAACTTGAAATATTTCAAAGTGTTGGGGTGTCTAGCCAAAATCTAAGTTCCTATACCTAAAAGGATTAAAATAGGCTTTACACTTTGGACTATAAAATTAGACTTGAATAGTCTAGTGAAAGGTCTAAAAGACCTTAAAAAGAACAAAAGGATAATGTACTTAATAAAGACATTCAGAGGTGTAGTAAATGTCAAAGGACATCTACTACCTTCAGATCTGATTTTGTAACATTTCTTATTTCTTTTTTGGAAAGATGGTGTCGATAGTGAGATTGATTCAATCTTGAGCAATCCTATTGGAATTTTGTTGATCTTCCTCTAGGAAATAAACCTTTGGGTTCAAAGTGAATCTTTAAGAAGGAAAATGAAAGTTGATGGAACTGTTGACAAATACAAAGCAAGACATTTTGTCAAAGGTTTTAGAAAAGTATAAGGTCTTGATTATTTTGACAGTTACTCCTCAGTAATTAAAATTACATTCATTCGGATGTTAACTACATAAAATACGGTATATGACCTCCAAATTCATCAAATGAATGTGAAAATAACTATCTTAAATAGAGAATTGGATGAAGAAATTTACATGGAATAGCCCAATGGTTTTGTGGTTCCTGGTAAAGAAAAGAAAGTGTGCAAACTTGTTAAATAACTTTATAGACTAAAACAAGCACCCAAACAATGATATAACAAATTTGACCAAACGATGCTAACATATTGATTTAAGAATGATGGAAGTGATAAATGTGTTTACCTTAAAATTAAAAGGTCATTGTTTGTTTATATATTGGTGATATGTTGATCATCAACAGAGACACTAATGACATAAATGCTACTAAACATAGTAGAAAAGGTATTTGACTAGTTCAAATATTTGGATTTCAATATTGTTAGGACTCCATAAATGTGAGCTTTGCACTTCAAAAGAATGAATGTTAAAGTGATTCACAATTGGATTATGCTAGAGTATTGGGAAGTATGATGTATATCAAAAAAGTGTACCCGATTAGATATAGAATGCGCTATAAGTAAACTGAGTTGGTTTACAAGTAAACTCAATCAAACTCATTGGATGACAATGAAAAGAGTTTTGGGGTATTTAAAACATACTCAAAGCTATATCGTGCATTACAACTAATATCCAATAGTATTGAAAGGATATAGTGATGCAAGTTGATGACTGGGATCAAATAAAGTAAAATTCACGAGTGGATATGTATGTGCTCTTGGTGGAGGAGTAGTCTCTTGGAAATCTCTCAAACAGAAATGTATCGCTAGCTCTACAATGATCTTTGAGCTTATTTCTCTAGATAAGACCGGTGAATAAGTTGAAAGACTTCGGAATTTGATAGATATTCTTTTTTTTCCTGAACCTTTGACATTAGTATGCATACACTTTAATAGTCAAGATTCAATAGTTTGGACATGGAGTATGATGTATAACGAAAAGTCTCATCATATAATAAGTTGACATAATACCGTTAGAAAATTACTCTCTAGTTGAATTATCACAATTGACTTTGTAAAGTCAAAGGATGTGTCGGATCCACTTACAAAAGGCCTAATTACAGAGAGAGTTGAAAGATCATCTAAGGGATTGAGTTTACGGCATACGACAAGTCATCATGGTAGTAACTCTACCTAGCATACTAGAGATCACAAGAGCTAAGCTCAAGGAGAAAAACAAAGTTGTAACTGGCGGTTCGACATTGTCAACCAACTCAATGCATTCTCATGATGAAGACAATGCTCAGGAACAAGGATAAAACATTAAGTCTTGTTAACGAGTTAATAAAGCTTAATGTTTTTAATGATTTGCTAAGTTTGGTAGATTTAACCAAATAGTGTATCTACACGATGACACGATTAGAAATAACCAAATATGTGAGTGTGAAGTGTAAGCCACTTCAAAGAGAATCATTGTAAAAAGTCTATTCTCTATACACTCATGAAACCAGGAGGATTGTTACGTTTTAAAATGTGTCAATGGAAAATGAAGAGTTGCGACTTTTATGAAAAGTTGTGATTATAATGAAAAGTTGCGACTTTTAGGAAAGGTTGTGATCTTTCTGAAGGGTTGTAACTTTTCAAGGGGTTGTGACCTTTCTGATTAAGGCACAATAAATATTTGTTCACACTACCCGTTGTTGTCTATAAGTAGAGAGTTTCCTCTTATTTTTCAGGAAAAAACAAATTTTCTGGACTTCTTCTACTTCTACTAAATCTAGTATTCTAAGTGTACTTTACTGCCGATGAGTGGTTTGCTGATACCATGGTTTTAGGTACCAATACACCGGTGAGTAAAATCGTTTTATATTGGGAGGATATATTCCATTAAACTTGGGTACTTGAGAGAATAATTTCCTTAAGGGGACACTATGCATTCAATGGGCTCGATTTTCTTCCTTAAGAAAAATATTTTGTATATTGCTTCTAATCTGTTTTTGATTTTATTTTCTCTACTGGTTTTAATTTTCTAGTTTTGAAAGTGCTCTTTAAACTTTGTTATTTTTTATCAAGTTCTTCAAACTTTTTTTTTCTAAGTATCTTAGGAATACAAGATGAACAACACTTTGATCTCTTTGATGGATCTTATATAGGCTTTGTTAGAGCTAGTAGTCGTTGAGATCTTTGACGACAAAGAAGGCAACCTCCAAAAATTGATCCTTGGAAAGAGGAATTGATACTTTCGACTTGTGCCTTTTTATCGAGATTACGATTTCGTCCTCAAAATAGATTGGTACTTTATTTCTTATTAATCACACGGTCTTGATACTTCTTAATTTCCTTCAAAATAGCTTGGTACTTAATATCATGGTAATATATAATTGTCCTCCTGTAATGAGAAGTGTTCTGTTACATTTACATACCTTTGATTTGATTGTTTTATTTCTTATATACTGATACTATATAGAATTTTATATCATGGATGTCTTGAATATAATTTTTATAAATAATTATTTCTACTTATCGTCGTGCTAATAGTATAAAAGTGCTTTGGAAACAGGTGTTTATATAAGCTCGACTTTGAGCTAGTATGGAAAATAGTGTGGAAGTAATATTATTGTGATTTGTAAGAAATAAATGAGTAGTGTTCTTATAAAAGAGTAGTAGTCTTTTGACACTACCAAGTTTTCTTCAATATTATTGATGTTGTTGTTACTCTCTTGCTATTGCTATTTAGTGTGGACATTATCCTGGGTGTGATTATCATTTTGTCAAACAAATTATACATACATTAAAAACCCTACAAAAGTAGATGATACATAATATCAAGCCTAATATAAGTCTTTGTCTCCCATTCAGAAAAAGTATATCTTTGCAGAGATATATAAATCTACCTGTAGGCTCTATCTTTTTGTTATTCCAACATATAGATAGAAATATATGGCTTATGCTACTCTTTCTTCACTTATGTATTCATTGGAACAACTCTTGAAACGTAACCAATCTTTGGTTTGTTGAAGTTGTACACAACAACGTCATTTTCAATCTCTCTATCTTTTAGTTATTCCAAAAAATAAATAGAAATATATGGCTTATGCTGCTCTTTCTTCACTTATGTATACATTGGAACAACTCTTGAAACGTAACCAATCTTTGGTTTGTTGAAGTTGTACACAACAACGTCATGTTCAATCTCTCTATCAAAATCTTTCTGCTAAGCAAGTTTTTCTTGACGATACGACAAAGGAAGCCAAAGATATTGAAACTCTTAAGGTTATAGAAAAGAGGATCAAAGATGTAATATACAAAGCATAAGATAAAGTTGATTCAAGACTAAGAAGCATCATTCAAGCTGATTGCACAGAAAAATAGAGAAGGGGCTTGTAAATTCTTCGAGGAAGAGTTAACTGATAGAAGTCTAATTTTGGCTTGTACGCGAAGGACTAATGGAAGGATGAGAACTTGCAACATTCACCATCTTCTTCTACAACTATGTAAATCCATGAATGATCAATGACGAGTGATCCTTCTACCTACACTAGAAGAGAAGCATGATTATCTTATGCCACATAGCATCCTGACCAGCAGTCTTCTATCTACACTAGAAGAGAAGCAAAATAATCATGATTTTCTCTAGGGAATTCCGATTTAGAGGTACATGATTAAATGAAGGTGTTGTGTTTCACAAATTAAAATATCTAGGAATTGTAGAAGCAGATATGCAATGACGATATTCCCTAGAGTATTGAAGAAATAAGTTCTAGCACCATATATGATAATACATGCATACCACGTTTTTTCTACAAGTTTGTAATATCTTGATAAAGAAGAGATTACTATTCAAAGGATAAATTCAACATGACATGGACTAATAACATAACATATATAATTAAAATTATTAAAATCTTAAATGATGAACATTAAATGATGAACACAACACTTAGTACTGACTTTAACTGAATCATAATTGATGAACACAACACTTAGGATAACTCAAATGACAAATGAACCTAGACACTTAATATAATATTTTATTTTCAACAATTCCATAACGTGCGCACTAAGAATGACGGTTGAACTAGTAATTGGGAACTATGGAAGAAGTAGATCCACTAACCCAATTAACAAAGGGTCGACCAACAATGAGTCCATATGAAGAACTTTAGCTAGCACAATTAGGAGGAGTCCAGGCACTTCCCAATGTCTGAAATGGGAATGCATTATTATTCACCATTTGTGCCTCTTTTTCAACCTTTTGCTTTAGAATTTTCAATGCCTTCTTCAAGTGTTGAAATTGAAATAAGTCAAGTTCTTCCTTAAGAGATTGCCACCATAGACCATTAGCTCTCTTCCTAATTTCTTGAAGGGATTCTTCGCGATTTTTCTCCATCTGGAGAACCTCCTCGAGGTTCATGAGCTTGGTATTGAGCTCACGAATACTAGCTTCTCTACGAGTCACGATTTGTTGATTGTGGACATAGTTATTGGTGGAGGGAAGTTCCTCCCAAGGAACCTCTCCACCAACGGGTCCACACTAGGGTGACCAAAGTAGTAAACTTTATCGTCCGGGGATAAAACCACAATGGCAATTTCAGCAACACATAGCGTACAAAGATGACTAGACTTTCTGAACAAACCAACCCTTTGCTTAGAAAACGTAACTCATAAGTTTCTCGCATTCTTCATTTTCACCATGTCAACCCTTTGGCGACCCTTGCTGATTCTTCTTGTCATGTCTAAACTATCACTAAGAATTTTTGGTCTTAACACCAAGAGCTTTATATAAGAAATTATGTTTAAAAATAACTTAATGATATAGACGTTAATGTTCATAATTAAACAATATAATTTTTTCCTAATTAGATTTATATTATTGGATTGCATTTGACCACTGTTTTATTTGAGAACAATTTAAAAAATTATATTTATTAAATGATTAATAAAAACCTTTTACTTTAAAAATAACACCAATTTTGCATTTACCATTGAAGTTTCGTAGTCGACATCATTCAGAGATATTTCCTAATTAGAATTATATTATTGGATTGCATCTGACTGGTATTTTATTTGAGAACAATACTTTTTAAAAATATATTAAATGATTAACAAAAACCTTTTATTTAAATAATAACACGAATTTTGCATTTACCACTGAATTTTCCTAGTAGATCTCCATTTAGAGATTTTTCCTAATTAGAATTATATTATTGGATTGCATTTGACCGCTATTTTATTTGAGAACAATATTTTTTAAAAAAATATTAAATTATTAATAAAAACCTTTTATTTTAATAATAACACGAATTTTGACTTTACCATTGAGTTTTCCCAGTCGATCATCATTTAGATATTTTTCCTTATTAGAATTATATTATTAGATTGCATTTGACCGCTATTTTATTTTAGAACAATATTTTTAAAAATATATTAAATGATTAATAATTTTTTTTTATTTTAATAATAACACGAATTTTGCATTTACCATTGAATTTTCCTAGTCGATCATCATTTAGAGATTTTTCCTAATTATAATTATAATATTGGATTGCATTTGACTGCTATATTATTTGAGAACATTTTTTAAAAGAAATATATTAAATGATTAATAAAACCCTTTTATTTTAATTATAACACGAGTGTGACATTTACTATTGAATTTTCCTAGTCGATCATCATTTAGAGACATACAACTTATCACATCAAGTATACGCGGGCGATTGGATTTATAAACGTTATTATTATTTATACCGTTATACTCAAAACCTATGTAGGCTTACAAATCAGATCATGATATGATCATGTGCTTTTTGGATCGTCTCTGACCTTCTTACTGGTATTTATCTCCAAAATGCTTATATATATCATGTCGTGATATATTTGCCTTTTCAATTTGTAAATGCTAAACAACTCACATTCAAATATTATATTGATTTGTATTGGATTTATTAACAACAAACAACTCTCTCTTAAAAATAAAATGTGTAAGCTTATTTATTTAAATAAATTTACTAGATCAAATAAAAAATAAAAAATGCAGAAAATAAACAAACCCGTTAAAAGGATTTGAGGGGTACTTTTGTCTTTACATAGGTTAATACCATGGTATTAAATTATATGTATTCCTAATATCACCAAATGTAAGGTATTAGTTATACATACTATACCATGTATGGTGTACAACTAATCCATGAATTAGTTATACATAGGCCATAAATTCCTACCAAACATAGTACTAAATAATACCATACAAATACATGGACTATTTTTCCTAATATTCCCTACCAAATGACTCAATATTATTTTTTAGTTTTTTGATGTTTCTACAACTTATTATATGAACTATTTCCTAATTAAGCTTTCTTATGCTTGTCTCTGCCCAACCTATGTGTTACCATAAACTCGTATTCCATAAGTGATGAGCTACTATAGGAATTTGTACTAAAACCCTAGATTTTCATCAGATTTGTAACATCTCGCTAATTGAAAGAACTAGAAAAAGTTAAAATTGGAAATAGTCATTTTAGGGAAGAATGAAAATCTGGAAATTTTGTTAAGTTAGGTTAAGTTTGGGTTTTTGGTCAACTTCAAACAATAACTCCTAGATCAGGATGAGTTAGGTGTGTTTACAGATATCCTAGGAAATATCTTGGAATAATCTTTCCAACGCTGCCGAGTTTGCACGATTTCGAGTTCTTATGAGTGAGATATGCCCATTTGAAGTTTGGTTGTTCAAATAATGAAAGTCTAATCCGGATTATTGAAAGGTAGTTTAGTCTTTTTCTTATCCAATTAATTAAATCCATTTTTAGTAAATTATTTGGAGTCTAAACTGAGTTAGTTCAGTTTACGCAATGAAGGAATACGCTAGAGCTTTGAGAAAAGAGAAAAGAGGAGAAAGGAGAAGAGAAGCTCAAGATTCGTCAAGTTCGTGTGGTTTTGGTTGTGGAATTCGCCAAGGATTCGATACTACAAGGTATGTGAGACTCTCATAGCATTGGGTTAATTCACCCATGTGCCAATCATATTTGTTTCAGCGAAATGCGTTTCTAGAAAGTTGAAAGTATGATGTTCTTGAATTATGTTTTTGAAGTTTGCTTTAGATCTTGAGATTTGATCGGATTGTGAAGTTCTTGATGGAATCATGTCGATGTAAGAGTTGTTTTGAGTTATGTTCTTGTGTATATATGTTAGGCATTTGGATCTATAGAGGGATTGAGAAAAAAAATCGGATTTAGGCGAATTGGGGTGAGAAAACGAAGAAGGAAAAAGTTGAGCACATTTTGGCACACAAGTCAGCGTCGCGGACTTGCTCCCCCAGTGTAAAAAACTCATCTCCGTGTCACGGTTAGGACGCGGACTCCTCTGTTTCAAAATTTAATTTCGCGATCAAATATGTCAATGCAACTCCACGTCGCGGACTTGTTCCCAGACAGTGATTTCTTGATCTTTTATTATGTTTAGCTATCTAAAAACACTCATAAACATCATGAGATCTATCCTATCAAAAATCACAATCCTTGAATCCATAATTCAATTCAAGGAAAGTTAAGAGTCAAGTTTATAAGTTAAGAAACAAGTCAAGAGAAGTTCATTAAAGTTTTTCAAATGTTTTTCACAAACGTTTTAACTTTGTTATAAGACTTAAGTTTTAAGTTAAGCAAAGAGTAAGGTGTTGAGTTCATTTCTCCAAAAGTTATAGGGAACTAAGTATTCCCAAGAGTTTAAAATGTTTTCACATTTGAACAAGAAAGTGAAACACCGATTTCGAAGAGATCTTTCAAGTTAAGTTTTTAGTAATTACCTCAAACCAAAGAAAGAAGTTTTGTTTTAAAAACATATGAGCTAAGTATATTTTGGGAGTAGTGTTGAGCACCGATATGGGGATGCGAGTTCATATTAACTCAAGTCTAGCCATCATAGGTAGTAAATGATCATACTTTTTAAACCAATATGCTGATACGGATACATACCGATTAGTGGTTTGTATGCAGTGCAATATGCCCACAGAGCATCATCAAGTTTTCGAGACCAATCAGTCCTATTTGCACTCACTGTCTTGGCCAAGATACTCTTGATATCCCGATTCGATACTTCAACTTGGCCACTCGTTTGGGGATGATACAGAGTTGCTACTTTGTGTTTCACTCCATATTTGCTCAATGCGGATGCAAAAAACTTGTTGCAAAAATGGGATCCCCCTTCACTAATAATAGCCTTGAGGAGTATCAAATCTAGCAAAGATATAGCATTTTAGGAATTGAACAACACTTCTCCCTTCATTGTTCGGTATTGATACAGCCTCCACCCATTTAGAAACATAATCTACTACCACTAAAATGTATTATTACCAAATGAGCTCACAAATGGGCTCGTGAAATCTATTCCCCAAACATCAAATAGCTCAACCTCTAAAATAGGCGTGAGAGGCAACTTAAGTCTTTTAGACCCTCCACCTCATTTCTAACATTGAGTGCACTTCTTAACAAACTCATGAGCATCTTTGTAAAGGGACGGCCATTAGTAACCACTTTGAAGAACTTTAGCAGTTGTACGTACCCCACCTTGATGACCCCCAACCGGTGAAGCGTGACAAGCATGGAGAATTTTGTTGGCTTTTTCCTCCAGAACACATCTCCTAATGATATGGTCTGCACACTCTCTGAATAAATATAGTTCATCCCAAAAGTACTTCTTGACGTCGAACAAGAACCTCTTTTGTTGATAGAAGTTAAGTTCTTCCGGCATTAATCAACACACTACATAATTAGCAAAATCAGCATACCAAGGAGATTATTGGAGAGTTATCGTGAATACTTGTTCGTCGGGAAAGGCATCATTTATGTCTACCTCCAGCTCGTCATTTTCGTTGCCTTTCAATCTTGATAAGTGGTCAGCCACCTGATTTTCACAAACTCTTTTATCTTTGACTTCAAAGTCAAATTCTTGCAATAATAGCACCCACCTTATCAATCTTGGCTTGGCATCCTTCTGTGCCATCAAATAACATAGTACAGCATGATCAGTGTGAACAGCCACTTTAGTGCCTAACAAGTATGCCCGAAATTTCTCAAACTCATATACTACCGCCCATAATTCTTGTTCTATAACTGTGTAGTTATGTTGAGCATTGTTGAGAGTTTTTCTTGCATAGTAAATGGGGTGAAATAGTTTTTTGCATTTATGCCCCCAACACGACACCTAATGTTGTGCCACTTGCATCACACATTACTTCTAAGGGTTTTGACTAATCGGGACTAATGATAACCGGAGTGGAGATCCATTTTTCTTTCAAACACTTGAAGGCCACCATGCATGCATCATCAAAGTGGAATTTCACCTCCTTCTCCAAGAGTTTTCATAGAGGTGCAAATTTTGAGAAATCTTTGATGAACCTCCGGTAAAATCCGGCATGCCCCAAGAAATTACGAATACCCTTCACAGAAATTGGTGGTGGTAACTTCTCAATCACTGCAATCTTTGCTTTATCAACCTCCAGCCCTTTTAGTGACACTTTGTGACCAAGAACTATACCTTCCATAACCATGAAGTGGCATTTTTCCAAATTTAGGACAAAATTTGTATCCACACATCTTTGGAGACTTGTCCCAAGTGTGCTAAACATGCTTCAAAAGTGCCACCCACAACTGAGAAGTCATCCATGAAGACTTCCATTGAATCCATCACCATATCAGCGAAAATAGATAGCATGCAACGTTGAAATGTTGTCGGAGCATTACATAACCCGAATGACATACATTTGAAGGAAAAAGTTCCATATGGGCAGGTGAAGGTAGTTTTCTTTTGGTCTTCCGAAGCAACAGAGATTTGATTATAACCGGAGTAGCCATCAAAAAAACAATACCATCCTCTCTCTGAAAGTCGATCAAGCATTTGATCCATGAAAGGCATGGGAAATTGATCTTTTTCAGTCCACAAATTTAACTTATGGTAATCCAAGCATACTCGCCATCCGGTTACCGGCCTCATAGATATAAGCTCCCTCTATTCATTTGGGACTACTGTGATGCCTCCTTTTTTCGGTACATATTGTACCAGACTTACCCGTTTGCTATCCGCAATAAGGTATATTACACCTGCATCTAACCACTTTATTATCTCCTTTTTTATCACCTCTTGCATTGGTGGGTTCAATCTCCACTGATGTTAAACACTCGGTTTACATTCACTATTAGGCTGAATTTTTTGAGTGCAAATGTCGAGAGGACTGCCCACTATGTCAACGATAGTCCAACCTATAGCTTTGATATGTCTTCTCAACACCACAAGGAGAAATTTTACTTGCCATTCAAGCAAATCAGTTGCAATGATCATAGGGATTGGTTGAATGGCAAGTAAAATTTGACTGCTGAGAGTCTAGCCTTAGTTGGAAGAGTCTAGAGTCTCAGAGAGCTTTGAGGAAGATTGTAAAATATTACTTGGATGGCCTAGACTTGTAGAGAATTCTAGAAGAGTGGCCTATTTGTAAATATGTAGGGACTTGTATAGCAATTGGTTTTTGTACTTTATCCCTTACGTGGGAAGTATACATAAGAGATCATTCATTTGTAACAAAGAAAGAAAAAGCAAGAAATATTACAAGATCATGAAAATATCGTAAGTTGTTGAGTGTCGTACATACAGTTTAGTTGAAGTCTAAGTCTGTGTCATCCTTCTCAATATCAGCTAAAACAATGCTTCATAGGCTTGAATCAAATTTATCTTCTGCTTTATATATTACATCTCTGGTCCTCTTTTCTATTACCTTAAGAGTTTCAATATCTTTGGCTTCCTTTGTCGTATCGTCAAGAAAAACATGGATAGCAGAAAGACTTTAATAGAGAGATTGAACATGTTGTTGTGTAAAACTCAACAAACGAAAGATCAGTTAGGTTTGAAGAGTTGTTCCAATGTATGCATAAGTGAAGAATGAGCAACATATTACTTTTATAGGTTTTAAGTATTATTTTATAAATTCCCTGATGTTAAATTCCCGCGCAAAGCGCAGGTAATTTTACTAGTGTATACATGATGAGTCCACAAATTGAACTCATTTAGGGCTTTATTTTAATATAAATAGTGTCCTTCAATGCTTGTTTTATTTCAATACCTAATGAAAATGCTGAAGTTTCAGGTATTTGAACTTTTAGTGGAAGCATGGACACTTGGGCACAAAATGGAGCAAATAGGGCTGAAAAGAACAAGAAATGGAATCCCGCGGATCGCCGAGTTCAACTTGGCGAGTCGCCAAAACGACACGAACCGCCCTTCATTCCAGTACGCGAAGCCTTGAAGGAAGCGGATCAAAAGGATAGAAAAGGAGCAGTCGGCTAGTCACCAATCAGTTCTGCGAAGCAGTACTGTACCGCCCAATGATCTAGAATGCGAGGATGCTAAAAGCATGAAACTGAAGGCGATGAGCTGACCAAAAGGCAGATTGCCTAGTTTATCAGTGATCTCGACTAATGTCGCCGAACAATCCTCCGCAGCACAATCTGTGAAAACCATAAATACTAGTTAGAATTGTAGTCTTAGTGTGGAACAATTATTATTATTATTTTCACTTTAGAACATACTTTAGCTGATATTTTTCTCTCATGTTTGGAGAGGGTTTTGTGAAGACTTAAAGAAAGGAGTTCTTCTTCCCCAAGTTGGAAGTGGGTCTTCTCTATTCATTTTCCTTTGTTTAATTTAAGGTTTAATTTCTTATACCCAGTTGATTTCATTATCATGCTAGGTATAATTTCTTATTTCTTGATGTGTGGCTAAAAACCCCCATTCTTGGGGTGTGATTTAGCAAATATGGGTTGATATTCTTGTTCGGTCTTACTTGCTGATAGGGTAGATGTATTTTAATGGGGATTTCACCTAGTGGTTGTGGTTTAATCTAAAGGCTTTGTAGTTTCAAATACAAAGCCACCCATGTGATTCATCTTTCCCGAAAGGGAGGGTACGAAACCAAAACCACTAGACTGATGGCCTAAGGAGTGGGTCGACATGAGGTTCAGCTCGAGAGGGTGAGTGGGGTAAGGCATAGATTGGTCTGCATGCGGCAAATGGGTGTCCGAGAGGAACGCATTTGAAACGGGGTAAGTTGCCCGAGAGGGAACTTATTTCCATTTAAAGCTTAGCCTAGTCACTAATATTTTGCAAATTTCCTATAGAAAGCATGTACCCAACAATTTTCCTCATCTTATATTGCGGTCACATCCCACGAACCTTTCCCATACATGATTTTCTTGTTTATTTTGTTGTTTTAGTACTTGTTACAAAACCCCCTTTTGATATTTGACACTTTTGTGTCGCCCCCTTTAATTTACAATGTCGTTTATCGCAAATGTCTTTAGCTACGACTAGTTAGAATGTAAATTCTATTCTTCTATCAATTCTCAAAACCACTCCCTTGGGACACGACCCCAACCCTTGGTTGGGTTACTATATTATCGACGATCGTAGACACTCATACCGTAGGATAATGTCGTTGGTCACGGTAAGCATCAAAATGGCACTGTTGCCGGGTAGTGGTGTTATTTGAGAATTCTTAGTTCACTAGAATATCTGTCTTATGAATTGTAGATTATTAAATTTACTCTTAGTTTTGTTTTTCTTTGAGTTTTTTATTGTATGTAATCCCAAGGATCCTTCGCAAGAATTTATGTTTTCCGTAGTTTTAGCTTTACTAATCTTAGTTATAGTTTTGCTTTGCTTGTTTGAACATCACAACAGGGAACAAACAATGGATGATCATTATGGATACCACATGAATCAGCCCTTGCTAAAACTATTGAACCTTAGGGACAACCTCTTAACATTTAAACAGGTAGGGGATGAAACAATTCAGGACATATGGCTGATGTTTCAAGCAGTGCTGCAACCATGCTCATCTCATGGGATGACGGATAAGGCACTACTGGAGTGCTTCTATAGGGGTCTTGGACCCAAGAATAGAAGCATAGCCGATCAGATTTGCGAGGGGGGCATGCTATACCAACACTATGAAGTCGTCGAAAAACTCCTTGATGGCATGGTAGCAACCAGCGAAAAAGCCAAAAAGAGGAAGGAGAGGGAGGTACTAATTACCCAGTTGGATGATCTGTCTAACCGAGTCACAGATTTGGAAGTACAAACCATGGGTAAAGAAAAGTATATCTCTTTCCGTGAGTGTAGTCATGGGAAGAAGCAGGGAGGTGTGCAAGGAGATGAAGCTCTTTCACTCATTCAAAAGAAAATGAAGACACAAGAGGAGATGTTGAATGAAATAAAGGAAAAATCGCAATGGTAAATGAAGCATCAGCCTCTCACTCCATGACCATCCAGCTGCAGGATGCTTAAATTGGCCATTTGATATCATGCCACTACCCACCATTCACCGAGGATACGCCTAATTACAACATTGGCGAATCCGAGAATGAAGAATAGCTACTGACTTGCATCGTGCCACGACGTTAACTAAGGCTCTGTTTGGGAGGCAACCCAAAACCCTTTCTTGCTTTGTTTTACCTTAAGAAAATAATGGTGTGTTGTTTGTAGAGGTTGAAATGAGGGAGATGATTGAAAGAGGATATGGAGACAAGCAACAAATCTACTTAGCGGATCGCTGAAAAGATTGCAAACACGGTTCTATCCTCTGGCTAAGACAAAGCAGTGTCAGCCAAAACACTATGCAACTCGACGGTCTCGAAAAAAGTTGTGGCACATCGCCGACCATGTCAGCGATTGCGTTGTAGACCGCCGTTGGAATCTTCACAGGAGCTGCAAATCCGGTGACATTTGGGGAACTAATTAAACATTTGGTGTGTCACAGAATAATTAGGCAAACTTGATTTATATCACTGAACAGGAAAGAACTAGACGGTTTTTGCAAACCACAGGTTTAAAACTCCTATGTCACTCATTTTCTCTCACTACTTCGACCTACCAAATTCACACCTGCACTCTATTTTTATATTTATTGCACTACTAGAATATTGTGGCTCATTGATTTGTACGAAGATTGGATTGCATTGATGTCTAACATTTCATTAGCAACTATTCAACATCAAAGGTTAGCAGTCTGAACATCACGTGTAAAAATATTTAAATTTCACTCATTTGTGTAATGACTAAAGTGTTAAACCTCTGCTGAGTCTCTGAGTCACTGAGGTTACATATATTTTCGATTGTGAAGTGGTATCTGTTGTATGATTCGAGGAATTTCCACTTAGCTATGCTTTGAGTTAAATTGTTACATGGTGGGAATGTAAGTTTCTATGTGTTTTCACTAAAATTGAGTTATATATGTGTGGTTACATTAACTGGGGTTGTTGGGTGGAAATTGAAAGGCAGGGTTGATAATGGACAAAATGAGCTGATCGGCGAAATGAGCAAACGTCGCCGAATTGTTCAGCAGTTCACCTAACAGTCCCATCTCGTTCTTTTCTCCTATTTTTATGTACTGATTGAACTGTGACTCTCGGCGGTCAGTTTGGTTCGCATAATACACCTTGCGGCTCGCCGAAAGAGCCCTTGTTCGCCTTTCGCCCACCATTTTTGTATCATGGGTACATCAATTTACACAAATAGAAACACCAGTTTTGCTCTTATTTGAATTACTATTTAACTTATCCTTGAAGTGGTTGCAGAAATGGCTAGACCAAAAGGTGCAGGGATAGATGACCCACCCAGGCATGTAAGAGCACGAGAATTTAGAAAAGAGGAAAAGAGAGCCAAGATGGCCAGGCAAATAAAGTACACCAAGGAAGCTAGGGAAAAGAGATGAATTCCTTTCGATCTTAATGTCCGCCCATGTGATCGGAGCTTAGTTAATGCAATACATGCCTTCAGTGCAGCTCAAGAGATAGATCAGATAATTGCAACAAATCTTGCTGCAGAGGCTAAGGCAAAGGCAAACAGTGGAGACCAAAATCACAATGCTCCAGGGACCATTGCTTTACTACAGAAAGATGCACCGGGCATTGATGCCCCAGCAGACAGAGAGACTGCATAGACATGACTCTTCCTTACCTCTCTCGCGTTGTCTTTTCCTATCTTACTTGTTAGTATATTTTTGTTTACTTGCATTTGAGGACAAACACTCCTTCATTGGGTGGGGTGATGCTCACCTTTTTGTTTGTGTGAATACTTTGTTGTTTTGCGCATGAAATTGGGTCGTTTGCTTTGCTCTAAACTGTGTTTTAAATACTGTTTCTTTTTGTGGATGTTTGAGCTTATCGCTTCTGTTGTTTTAATTGCAAATTAATTTTGATCCTTCAGAAAGAATTTTAAATTTTTTTGCACATTTTTGCCACCCCTCGGGAGTTGAATGTGGTTGTTCTTTTGCAAGAATTTAAGTCTCGGTTTCGATCAATACTGATGACTTGAATAGTGCTCTCATTTGAAAAAAACATGAATGCACGGCTACGACGAGGCCAAATGAAGTTACATAGACAATATGTGCACTCTTTGCATCTCATTGTGACTAATCATTTATCAAATTGATTCTCTTGTGATGACCGTTGCACACTAGCAAACGTGAGTAGTCTTGCTTGACTGAACTATCGATGTCTTGTGTGTTTAGCTTACTCTGAACCTTGCATGAATAAACCTAGAATTTGCCCTGTTAGTCTGATTAATTTAGAAATGTGTACTCTTGAGATGATCTTACGCAATTTTAAAGAGTGTGAGCCAATTTGACATATACCTCTTTTTGTGACCTACCTGTGAGCGTGTGAAAGTCTTTTGAACACCTTTGAGCCTTACCTTTCTTTGGAAGAACCTTGATAAACCCTAGACCTTACTTGATCCACTACCTATAATCCTCTTGATTTGTGGTTTAGTGAATAGCCAACTTAGGACAGAAAGCCTAAGTTGGGGGTGTGGTGAAAAGGAAAAGGAGAAGTCAAGAAGTGCTATGAAAAGTTCTCCGTTACCCATGTTGCAGAACAATGGAACCCTTAAAAAAAAGAGATTGAAAAAGAAATTTGTGGAATAAAGTACGAAGGATATTGGGGTTCCAAGCAATTCATGGGGAGTGAATAAAAGGATGAGTTAGAAGCACTAGAAAAAGAAGTGATAAAGGAAAAGAAGGGAATGCTTTTGAGAATACCACATCTCACGAGAAAAAAGTCACTAAGCCTAAATGACCATACCTTTGAACTCAGCCCCGTCACAAGCCTTAGAAAGACCTTTTTGATCTTGAGTAAATTGGATCGAAAGTCAATTGGAAAATAAGGGCAAACCTATGGGTGAAAAGATGCATTGTGTTCCTCTTCTTGAGTGTGAGTGTTGCATCTGATTCCTGATCATAAATTTACTTATATCTATCTGTGTGTGAATATGGAATCATTCTTTGTGCGAGGGCATTTATATATTTTTGTTGAGCTTGAACTTGCACAAGTAGCAAGTATTGCGAGAATGAGAATCTTTGGTGATGGTGTGTCACAATTTGAATCTTTGAGTACACAATTGATCCTTGCATAAGTAAACTGAGTCTTGTTGTGTGCATTCATGATTTAGTCTTGTGTAGCATTGTTTGAGGCACCCTTTTTGAATGGCTGAACTTGAGTTTGCTTGAGGCCAAGCAAAAGTTTAAGTTCGGGGTGTTGATGAGTCCACAAATTGGACTCATTTAGGGATTTATTTTAATAGAAATAGTGTCTTTGAATGCTTGTTTTATCTCAATACCTGATTAAAATGCTGAAGTTTCAAGTATTTGATGTTTTAGTGGAAGAATGGACACTTAGGCACAAAACGGAGCAAATAGGGTTGAAAAGAACAAGAAATGGAATCCTGCGGATCGCCGAGTTCAACTTGGTGAGTCACCGAAACGACACGAACCGCCCTTCGTTCCAGTACGCGAAGCCTTGAAGGAAGCAGATCAAAAGGCGAGGTAAGGAGCAGTCGGTGAGTCGCCGATCAGTTCCGCGAAGCAGTACTGTACCACCCAATGATCCAGAATGTAAGGATGCTAAAGGCAAGACACTGAAGGTGATGAGCTGACCAAAAGGTGGATCGCCGAGTTCATCAGCGATCTCTACTAATGTCGCCGAACAATCTATGAAAACTATAAATAGCAGTTAGAATTGTAGTCTTAGTGTGGAACAATTATTATTATTATTTTCAGTTTAGAACATACTTTAGCTGATATTTTTCTCTCAAGTTTGGAGGGGGTTTTGTGGAGACTTGAAGAAAGGAGCTCTTCTTCCCCAAGTTGGAAGTCGGTCTTCTCTATTCATTTTCCCTTGCTTAATTTAAGGTTTAATTTCTTATACCCAGTTGATTTCATTATCATGTTAGGTATAATTTCTTATTTCTTGATGTGTGCTAAAACCCCCATTCTTGAGGTGTGATTTAGCAAATATGGGTTGATATTCTTGTTGTGTCTTGCCTGCTGATAGGTTAGATGTATTTTAATGGTGATTTCACCTAGTGGTTGTGGTTTGATCTAAAGGGTTTGTAGTTGCAAATACAAAGCCACCCATGTGTTTTCTGCTTGCCCGAGAGGAAGGTCGCGAAACCAAAACCACTAGACTGATGGCCAAAGGAGTGGGTCGACATGAGTTTCAACCTAAGAGGGTGAGCCCTAGCCCCATATCCTAACACTCAGCTCGAGAGAGTGAGTGGGGTAAGGCGTAGGCTGGTCTTCATGCGGCAAATGGGTGTCCGAGAGGAACGTATTTGAAATGGGGTAAGTTGCCCGAGAGGGAACTTCTTTCCATTTAAAGCTTAGCCTAGTCACTATTATTTTGCAAATTTCCTATCGAAAGCATGTACGCAACAATTTATCTCAACTTATATTGTGGTCAAATCCCAAGAACATTTCCCCATACTTGATCTTCTTGTTTATTTTGCTGTTTTAGTACTTGTTACAAAACCCCCTTTTGATATTTGACACTTTTGTGTTGCCCCCTTTAATTTACAATGTCTTTTATCGCAAATGTCTTTAGCTATGACTAGTTATAATGTAAATTCTATTTTTCTATCAATTCTCAAAACCGCTCCCTTTGGACACGACCCCAACCCTTGGTTGGGTTACTATATTATCGACGATCGTAGACACTCATACCGTAGGATAGTATCGTTGGTAACGATAAGCATCAATACATAAGTGAAGAAAGAGCAACATATTTCTATTTAATTGTTCGAATAAATAAAAGATAAAGTCTTGCAGATTTAATCTCTTTGATTTTGTCCAAATTGTTCACTTTTCCATCTCTAAATTTTTATAATTGGGGGACAAAGACATAGCGTACTTACCCTTTATCATTGGTTTAGTTAAAAGAGATGATGAATGAGAACACAACCAATTACAAAACAAGAAAATCAAATTGTTTCAGTTAATTAATACAGTACAGTAGATATGAGATGCACATGTACAACTCAAGTTCTTTTCTATTTTATAGTTGTGAGACAAGGTATAGTGCACTCATTGTGTGAACATTTAAATTGATAATTAATCTGAATTTTGTAAAGTTCATGTAGAAAATACACTACTAAAAATCTGCTAATAAACAATGGACGATGTCACTCCAAAAACCGATGCCATTTGCCACACTGTCCGTCGCTTTTTAATAAAAATAATTATTTTACAAAAAGCGCCGAACGGCTTCTCTTAGTCCGTCGCTTTTTTTCACGAATTTTTGCGTCATATATATAATTAATATTTATTTATTTAATATATATAGAGACGCCGTTGTTTGCCTTTTATGTTAAGTAATTATTTATAATTTAAACAATAACCACATCTTTTTTCCACCCAAGGACTACTTGCACTCCCTTTTGACTTGGGGCACTCACTTGATTGATTGTGGTATTCGGCATGCTCATCCTCTCTTCTCCAATAATCACTTTTCTCAGCCCATTCTTGATAGTATATTCTTTGCTCTTCCTTTTTGTGGAAGTTCCAACCTTGATTCTCACCTAGCTGTAAATAGCGTGGGTGGAAACCCTCCTCATACCTCTTATAATTCCAACTCGAGGAAGAACCCTCTTCAGCTCTAAACACTCCACTTGTTCCCTTGGGAATTTTCAGATCCTCTAACACATTCTCTTGAAGTAGTTCCATTTGGGCTAACATCTTCTTGATGTTTTCATCCCTTTCTCTTTCCTTATCAAGTTGCTCTCGAGTCATTCTAAAATAAAAAGCTAAACTTGATCTTCTTGAGTGTACCAAGCTTGATTTATTTTCGTCATGTCATCAAGAAGAAATGAAGCCAACTCAAATGATTGCAACATTATTCCC
>JAJOOB010016856.1:0-15677 GCA_029582485.1 Solanum tarapatanum
TTACTCCAAGGTCGGAATTGGGCAAACTCGGTGGCGTTGGAAAGAGGACTCAAAGACCTTTCATAGGATAGGTAATGGCCCACCTAATTCATTTTGAGCTAAGAGATATGACCATTTAAAGTTGACCCTTACAACTCACTAGTTCAAATGACTAGTTTTCGGACGTCACGGTCATTTCTCATCATTTCATCAAGTTCTCAACTCCAAACTCACATGTGAGGCTCTAGTTTCACTAATTCGTTTTTTTTTTTTTTTTTTTTTTTTTTTTAGGGTCGTTACAATATGGTATGACTCACGTGTATATATATATATATGAAATACCCGATACATAGGAAAGTGGCAAGCGATATGGGAGGGAGGTGAACGAGATTTGTTATGTATCTCAAATACATGTGAATCTACTTGAATACATTTGTAGCTTAAACAAATTATATCTAATTTGACTCATGTATCACAAGATACATATATGTGAACGTATCTGGATGCACCAAAATCTGGTAAGATGCGTATATTATCACAAATTATAGTGTCTCTAAGTAATTAGCTCATAAACTAGCAGGATTTATGAAAGTTTCCCATAAATTAATTAAAAAATTATTCCGAACTTGCAAGTGTGGTTATGATCCATGGCTCTTGCTTGTTATGTATTTTTTTTCTTTCATTATAATAAATTCAACTCTAGGCTAATTTTATTGCTTAAAGTTGAGTCTAGGAGTATTATCTTTTGCAAGTTTTAGTTTTTGTCGTTATGTAAGATACAAGTTAAAATTTTCACTAAGCTCGTTATTTAATGGTATTTGTTTTAAAAATTTTGGCATATTATATAAATGTGTCTTTTAATATAGCTTCACATGACATTAATGTCCTCCATCTGTGAATATGAACAAGTAAACATTTAAATTTGTATAAGATTAAACAAATAGATACACGCATATCTTACGTGGCATAAATAACATATTAATCTTGTCTTCTATCTGTGTTAAGCTTACAAGCATCCCCAATTGTCTTCCGATTCACCGTAGTGCTTGTGATCTTTGGCTTGTAAATCTAACTTAAAAGGGTAAATTTAAATGCCAAATTACAAGAATAAAAAGCATATTTCGACTATTTATGATAATATAAGAATATATTTGATCATTTTCAGAAAAAATAAAAATAAAAATAAAATATCGCTATGTAAATTAGGAGTAATATATAAACTTGATACCCATGTCTTATTACACCACACAAAGATTACATAGTTGATAACGTATCACTCACATGGGAAAGACACAACAAACATCAAATTACCCAAGATAAAACCAAATAAAACGTACTTACTCTCAAACATGGATTATTTTTTTACCATAATCTCAAACAACAAACAAACAACTATTTAATTACTTATATAAACATCACATGCATATATATGATCTCATCAATTCATCTAATTGACATGATGATCATCAATAGCTTTGGACATACCAACAATAAAGTTCAGCAAATTTATAAGTTCAGGGACATTCTCATTTGGTCTTTCATACTCCATTGTCCAACATACCAAATCAATTTCGCCTTTTGTTTCGATATGAAGAGTTATCTTCCAATTATCATATTTATCAACTAAATCACCTTCGAATTCTTTAAGTGTGAGCACCTTGTTTTCATGATCTATAGTTTCAATTACTTGCTTGGAGATCTTCTTTTCTCCATCTGCCTTACACGGAAAAAAAGAGTTATTCCCAAAATTATGACCATGAGAAAGGAAAACAAGTGATTTCTCAATTATTTTCTTCTATTTGATAAATACAAGTTAAAGTATTATCTCAAAAAGTATTTATTTATACATATACAAGATAAAATTATGAGGATGGGATGGGGGTGTGGGGGTTGGGCGTGAGGGGAGGGCTTGGGGGTGGTGGGTGGTTGTGAGGCAGTGAAGGAGAGAATGCGAATTGTTTTCCTATTTTCATTAAGAAAATCTTTTTTTCTTATTTTTAATGAGTTTGTTTTCAAAAGAAAACATTTTTCAAATTTCTTGACCAATCGAACACACTCTTAAGATGTGTTTGGTAATGTTGGAATATATTTCCATAGAAAATGTATAACTCAATCTCTTATTTCTTAATTAGTGTTTGATAAGTATGAGAAACATATTATTTCAAAAGCAAATATATGTAATCTACCAATAAAACACCATGGGGTGGGTAGGAGGTGAGGATTGGGGGCTTGGGGTTTTTTATGGGGGAGGGGATGATCAAGGGATGGAGGTCGGGGGTATTGAGTGTGTGGGGATATAAACAATGAACTTAAAATATCATTTATAAAACTTTCTTTTTCTCATTTTTAAGAAACTTATTTTATTTTTTTAGAATCTATAGCTAGTACTCTCTCTCTACCTCTAGCTAGTAGAAAGTCATTTCCCCCTTTTTTAACGCAGAATATTTTGGTTAGAAACTTTTTAAATATTTGTCTTACCAAGAATATACGTCCAACAAATTTTGGATCCAACGGTTCCAAAGTCACCCTCAAGAAGCTCACAACCTTGTACATGCAAAGGGCACATAGTAGAGACATACTGTGGTTTATTTATAAAGACATCATGAAACACATCCTTATTAGTTTTCATTTCTGTCTTGACACACAACACAGACATTAGACCCATTTTACTAAAGATTTGTCAATAAAAAGATGTAATGACACTATAGGAAATTGTAGAGGAGAAGTGTTGATATCCTTCACAATGATTATTCAACAATATATATAGACTAAAAAGTGGGAAGGGGGAGGTGTTTTTTTTTCAAATCATTTAAAAAAAATCAAAGATGGTATAACATCCTAATCATGTCTCATACTGCTAGTTTATTATTTACTTTATATATATATATATATATTTGTCAAGAAAAGTGACATGAATTTCTTTTTTCATGCGGTTGTAGCGGTAATACTTATGCAATAATGTTTTAAGAGAAATTTATCAAAATATGTGTATTAAGAAAATATTTATCATTTATAGTAATAACATTTTTTCTCACTTGAATACTTATAATACATTTATGAGACCCTACATTTATAAATCAGTTTTAATACATACGGCAGAGAGAACAATTTATAAAACATATATAGTACAAATTCTATGAATGGATAATACATTTATATTGCAATATGTGTAATTCACCTTTAATACATAATGTAAATTTATCATAGTATTACTATTATTTGCCATAAATGATAAACTACATAATTATACATATTTCACTACCATATATACTATTATTATCTATACTTTCAAAAAAATTTACGTATCTTACCATTAATTAAGAGTTTTCTATCATATATTGAGGAAAATATACTTAGATGCATGCATTTTTGCTACCAGATACACAAAAATAGGGAGATCGCGAGCAAGATTCGTATGTATCCAATATACATGTGAATCACACTAGATGCATATATCTTATGCATCTAGTGTGATTCACATGTATTTGGAATATCAGATACATGTCATTGGACCGGACCGCTGCCCAACAAAGTTTATATGATAACCTCCATAAAATGATAGTAGGAAATGCTATTGGGGTGGTTTTGAAAATTGTCATGACAATAGGTTGAATATGTGAATTTAACAACTGATTTTTTACAGTGACTGGATCACCTTTCACTTAAACAATCTAGTGTTGATGCAATGATCGATGTTTTATGGATGAAGATGATGACAATTTCTCCTCCTCTTTCTTTATCGTAGGAGCTTATATATATTAAATTAAGAGTATTCCTATATATATTGAAATAGGATGGTTAGTTTATAATTTTCAATTCCGCATTTCATGTTTAAAATTTCTTGTAACTATTCTCCTATATATCTAGATATTAGAGTAGGTGTCTACACGACCCGATGGGTAAGATCGTGATAATATGTTTCAACCACTTCTAGAATTGGCATGTCAGGATATGTACTATTCTAAAAAGATATGTTTACAATGCAAAATGAAGATCTAGGGTTAAACAAAATTGGAAGTGATGTTTCAAGTGATTGAAAGATGCTATTCTATTTTAAACAAGATTGAAAGTAATGTTTCACGTATTCATTGCCTTGATTAAAGTTATGTGGGACTCATTATTTTTCAAGACAAAAGAAGGTCTTTTTTTTTTTTCAAGTGGTGATATTTTTCTTTTATCGACTGAAAAATTACAAGAGGAAAAACAAATGGAACATGTATTTGTTTCTCTTGCTCTCTACATTTCTTGTTTCTTATTGTTACTGAGCTTTTATTTTGTAAGGTGTTATCAATTGAAGACTCACCAATTTAAGATGTGCTTACAATTTTATTGTAGCCACATTTTATAAACTACTAAGTCCAATAAAATTTCTCCTACTCACTTTTAAATTACAACTTCATATTTTTTTATTTTTTTTTCATTGATGACTATGTGGGGGCTGTGAAAATTAATCTTACTACTTATATATAAGGCAATAATTGAAGTAGCTTCCGATAATAAGAGCATTTTGGGTAGTAGGGACATTTTGGCACATGCATGTCATTGTTCTCCACAAATTATTAATCGTATGACCATATGTATACACTGCCCCTCATTTTTTTTTATGACAAGGGAAACCCACAGCCGCTACCCTTTTGGTGCGCATAGGGTAAAACCCCCGCTCCTATGCAATAACTCGCAAATCACATAGGAGAGGTAACCCGCACTAGGCAAGTCCGGTGCGACGAGCTCGACCCAGAAGACAAACTCCTTGCTTTCGCTGGCAAGGAGTTTCAAACTTGAGACCTCCAACATGAAAGTCCCAAGCCCAAACCACTGGGCCACCCCGAAGGGTACACTGCCCCTCATTCTATTGTTTGTGTATGTAAAAAAGTTAGAGCAATTTTCGATAGTAAGGGCATTTTGAGAAATTTAAAGATTATTTTAGTTAAAATATTTTTTTTAAAGTTTTTTAGCTGTGTCAGAGCTTTTGGCCTCACAAACATTTTGTTTTTGAAAAAAAAAACAAATAGAGATCATTTATTATTATTATTATAATAATAATATAAATATAAATATATATAATTCTTCTGAACTTGGAACTCAGAAGAATTCTACATAGGTGTAGGTCGTGAATTTTTCGCCTTTGTATTGTGTAATAAGACAACGGAAGTGGTATACTTAAAATATCGATCAAAACTTAAACAAAAAGTATATTTTGACTATTTTTGATAGTGTAATAGTAATATATTGATCCTTTTGCGAAAAATAAAATGTTACTAAGTTAGGAGGAGGCGAAGAGAAATATATATATATATAAACTTCATACCCATGTCTTATTACACAACACAAAGGTTACATGAGAAAGACACAATGAAACATGAAATCACCAAAGATAAAACCCAAATAAAAAGTACACAACCAACATGAGTTATTTTTTTACTATACTCTCAAACATCAAATAAAGCAACTATATATATAATCCCATCAATTCATCTTGACATGGTGATCATCAACAGCTTTGGTCATACCAATAATAAAGTCCAACAAATTTATAAGTTCAGGAACATTCTCATTTGGCCTTTCATACTCCATTGTCCAACTTACCAAATCAATTTCACCTTTTGTTTCGATATAAAGAGTTGCCTTCCAATTATCATATTTATTCACTAGATCACCTTCAAATTCTTTGAATGTGATCACTTTTTTTTCCTCATCTATAGTTTCAATTACCTGCTTCGAAATCTTCTCTTTTCCTTCTGCCGTACCCAAAAAAAAAAACAAAAAGGAGTTATTCCCAAATTTCTTATTGGATAACCATAAAAGTCCTTAACAAAAGAACAAGTTGAAAAAGATGGAATTTTCTTCATACCAAACACATCAAATTGTTCCATCGCAATCTAGCTTGAATATAACAAATCAATAATAAATGTATTTTAATCATTAGAAACATAATCTTTCCTTGGATATTCCAAAAGAAATACCTTATAATACATCATATACTCGATCCCTCTGTGGGTTAAATAATTTCTAATTTAATTTCTATTTTTACTTGTAAGTTTTGATAAATATTTAAAGATTCAGCTTACCAAAGGTATACGTCCAACAAATTTTGGATCCAACGGTTCCAAAGACACCCTCAAGAAGCTCACAACCTTGTACATGCAAAGGGGACATAGTAGAGACATGGTGTGGTTTATTTGTAAAGACATCATGAAACACATCCTTATTAGTCTTCATTTCTATCTTAGCACACAACACAGACTTTAGACCCATTTTACTAAAGACTTGGAAATAAAAAGATGTATGACACTAAGGGAAAATTGTAGAGGAGAAGTGTTGATATAATTTACAATGATTATTCAACAATATATATAAACTAGATGGGTTTTTTTTATCCTTTTTTAAAATCAAAGATATGGTATAACATCCTAATCATGTCCCTTACGACTAGTATTTTATTTTCCCATTATATATAGCAATATTTGTCAAGAAAAGTGACATGAATTTCATTTTTCATGCACTTGTAGCAGTAATACGCAAATATGTTTCCACCACTTCTAGCAGTGGTACAATGTAATAATGTTTCAACCACTTCTAGCAGTGGCATGCCAAAATATTATTCTTAAAAGAAATATTTATGATGCAAAATGCAGATCTAGTTTCATGCATTTGCTAATAGTAAGATTTTCACGTCTACTACATGTGATTATGTGTAATAATATCTACCTACCTACTTACCTCCACTATCTTCTCATTAATCTCCTACAAATAATTTTCCTTACATTTTCAAGGATTGACATCATATTTATGACATCCTTTGCTGTTCCAACCTTAATTATGAATATAATATTGAGAATGTATACATTCGATTAGACTTGGAACAAAAAAGAGAAAGTTCTCTCTTAATCATGCATTTTTATTTTAACAAAATACACTCCTATTAGAGCCGTCAAAATGGGCTTAGCCATGAGGCTGGCCCAACCCAACTCGTTATTGGGTAGGTTGGGATAAAAAAGAGAGTAAATTTTAGGCTTAGCAAACATAAAAATCATATTTGTATGTTATAGCTATAGTTTGCATAATTGCGCTCCATAACAAATTTTATGTTTGCTATGACTATGAATCTGTATATTTTGGTATACTTATACATAAAAATCAATTGTATAACTATATATTCGTATATGTATATATGTATTATATTTATTTAAATATAAATTTGTATATGTATATGTAACTGTATTTTTGTATACATCTGTAAGTTGTATAAGTATATATTTTTTTGTTGTGATGTTCAATCGTATATGTATATGTGTATTATATGTATTTAAATATAAATCTGTATATGTATATGTAACTGTAGTTTTGTATACAAATATATTTGTCTACAAATCTCTCTCGCTTTATACAAACACAAATTATACATTGTATTTTGTATAATTTGTGTTTGTATAAAGCGACAAAGAGAGAAAGGCAAAAGAGAACTGGGTAGGGGAAGATTTGTATTGTATAATTATAAGTGTATAGGACGAAAATATATGCATTTGTATGTGTATATACAGTTTTCTCTCGCTTTATACAAACACAAACACAAGCTATACATTTGTGTTTGTATAAAGTGAGAGAGACGAGGGAAAGTGGCGAGCGAGATCAAGGAGAGTGGCAAGCGAGATTTCTGGGGAGAGAGGAGAGATATGTATTTGTATGTGTATATATAGTTTTCTCTCGCTTTATACAAACACAAACACAATTTATACATTTGTGTTTGTATAAAGTGAGAGAGGCGAGAGAGAGTGGTGAGCGAGATCAGGGAGAGTGGCGAGCGAGATTTTTGGGGAGAGAGGAGAGATATGTATTTGTATGTGTATATACAGTTTTCTCTCGCTTTATACAAACACAAACACAATTTATACATTTGTGTTCGTATAAAGTGAGAGAGACGAGGGAGAGTGGCAAGCGAGATCAAGGAGAGTGGCGAGCGAGATTTCTTGGAGAGAGAGGCGAATGACAATTGTTTGCTACATATTATAATTAAATGAAACTGTGGTTATAACATTTATTTTGAATTAATACTTTGTTACTTTATACGATTTTCCCTAAAAAAAATTCAAGCCCATTTATTTAAGGATCGGACCATGGGCCAAACTATTTATTTAAGGGTAACTTACATAAATCTCACTAGTTTAGGAACTAATTACTTAGATGCACTCTATGTTGCAATATTACAAATCTTACCAGATTTAGTGCGCCCAGATACATGTATCTCGGGTACATGGGCTCAAAATTAAGTGTTATTTGTTTTAGATACACTTTATCCAAGTGAATTCACATGCATCTAGGATACATAGACAAATCTAGCTCCCCTCCCTCTCATTTCTCTCACTCTCTTATTTGGTATCCCAAATACATGCTAAACGCACCATATACACGTATTTGATGTGATTCACATGTATCTGAGATACATAGACAAATCTCACTCGCCTCCCTCCTATTATCGCTCATCTCTCTTCCTATTTAAATGTATCTTATAGCAAAAGACTTGTAACTAGGTGTATTGACTTGAAATCTAATACGAATTATTAATTTGTGAGATAAAATGCAACTATTTCAAACTATAGAGAGAACTAGGAAACATATCCGCGCTTCGCGCGGTAAATTAATCAATTTAAAAAATATTTTTAAAATATAAATTTTGTCAAATAAATATGATAAAACTTTTCATGTCTATGCCAAAAAAAATAGTTAAAAATATTCATGAAATCTTTCTTATATAATTTTGTTATTAAAATTAGAGTTAGATGAATGGTATTCTTTTTATTATTATATCTTCTTCAAAAAATGAAAATATATAAAAATATTTTCATTTTTAAATACAGTATTTGTGTATGTGATTCTAATAGTAGTAGGTTTGTTTCTTTCATCAGATATATGACATATTTGTTTTCCAAAAATTTCCTTCATTAAGAATAAAATAATAAAAAATAGATGAAACTAAACATATAAATGGAAAAAAGAAATATAAGTGCCCACTACAGTGGAATCGCTCCTCTTCAATTAGACGGTTAAAACTTAAAAGGTATTTACTACAACGTCTTTTGATTATAAGATTAAAATTTTGAAATAATATTTTTCCTTTATTTAATTATAAGTATTTAAAACGCTTTTCTTAGTTATTATCCTATGATCAAAATTAAGTCAACTAACAGTGTCTTTCTCTAAGCTTACATATGAAAAGTACTATAAATTATAATTTTACTCATGTATTTATCAATATGAGTAAGAAGATATATATTAACTAAATTTTGATAGAAATTTATATCATTTGACTCGTACGAATGAACGAATTGAAAAGAGAGAAAAAGATTTTAAAAAGTGAAAAAAATAGATAATAGGAATAGTACAATAGGAATATGATATGACCTCGTTACAAATTTATCCAAGATATAATATGGATTAATGGATAAAGTCTTCATGTATTTATGCATACAAATTTAATTATAGTCTCAATTAATTTGAAAACTTTGCACATCACCTATTTTATAATTAATTAAGTTCATAGCTTAGATTTTTAAAAATTTGCAATTACAAACTTCTCTAATTTTTAAATTTAAAAGTAGATATTTTAACATTAAAAATATTTGCTAATATAACCCATGTCTTATGTAGGAAAAAAAATAAAATCTAACTTTGTAAAATATTCAAAATATGAAATATTTATCCGCTCCTAATTTATAATCGGTAAAATTTAAAAGGGTTAAAAATGTATTGATGAAGAACAATGTCACAGATTTTTATAAGCCTCAACTTGTTCAGTAAGAATTTTTTTTAGCCAAAATCAATGTACCCCTTCTCTAATTGCTTTCAATTTTTTCTCGTCTGTTTCCTCTTAACTTTTCTCAAAATCATATTTTTAAAATCCTCATACTATTTCAACATTTATGTGAATTGAAACAATTTAATTAATTCAAATAATAGAAGAAAATTCTTAGACATTCTTTGGATAATTTGTAAATATACGCATTTCTCAATTAATGAAACAATTTCTATTATATTTATGAAGAATGGACAATTAGATCATTTCAATGATGAAAATTTTAAAATAAATAAAATAATGATAATTCACAAGGAGACTATAATTAGTTGGAACTTGGAAGCCATATATATAAACAAATAATTGATACATCTACTAAATCAAAAAAATGGATCAAAATTCACATGTTCTTTTCTCATTAGGAATCAAATCATTAATCTAAATTCATTGAGATAATTTTTTTTGGCTTGTACTTCAAGAGGACCAGTGGCAAGTCCAATCAACTTTAAAATTTCTTGTTTTTTTCTTCACATGTGTGTCTCGCGAGGCAAGGACCTAGTTATCCTTCAATCGTTATTCCTTTGTTTCAAAAGGAGCCATCGTCACCTCTTTTTTCGATCATGTTCATTTGGTACATTTTCTACAAACATAAAATTCATAATAAGTTCAAAACACTCAAAATAATAATCTAACAATACAATTATGCATAGAATATAAAGCAATAAGTTATTATTTGCCAATAACATAATATAAATATAATTTTTTTTCTAAGAAATCAAAGGAAGAGAGATCAAAGAGCCTAGCAACTGATTACATATGTGAAATGAAAGAGGGAAGTTGTTAATGAGATAGAGAATGAATATGTACCTTTAAGCCTTGGAAGGAATTTAATTAGTTGTAGAGAGAATATGTTAGAAAAATAGTGAGGATTAACAGAGTTTAAATAGCTATTAGAAATTAAATATAATCATTAATTGCAATTATTAAAAAAAAATCGAATTAGTGCTAATTTATAGATAATCAGTTATGTCAGATTAGGAAAACGTCCTATTGCTAATTTAATTTTAAATATATTGTCAAATTAGACTATCATTTATTTTGTAATAAAAGTAAATTAACGTTACTGTCATTTGTATGGAGTTAATTAATCAATGTTTTAATTCCGTTAATATTTAACAATAATTTAATTGGAGAAATTACTACGTGTTGTAATTATACTAAATACACCACTATGTTCTTAGCTGTTACATACTTTATTTTGATAGTAAAGGCAAATGTTAAAATGCTAATATAATAATAAGGAAAGAGAGTAACTGCTAATAATCAGGAAAGAGAATAGATGTTTAAAAAGTTTTTTTTGAACAAAAAATAAAAGAAAAAATTCTAAGAAAATAAATAAATAGTAATAGAGGCCAATGAAGCATGCCACATCATTGATTTTTTTTCCAGCTTTATATATATATATTGATTAGAAAATATGGTTGGAATGTGTGTGTAATTATGTAGTTTTTCCTTTATTTTTAATTTGAATTAAAATAATTAAAGTTTTAAGGCGTAATTGTTCTTTAATTTACAAGTTTATTTTTTCAAAATTTCCTATATTTATTTATTAGTCAAAAAAGATTATTACTCCCTCCGTCTGTGGCACTTTTTGAATTTCAAGATTCAACAAGTCTATCTTTGACGTTAATTTTTCATATATCTTTTAATTATTTTGAATTGTCAATTATTGTGACTTATAGTAGTATTTTTTACGTAGTTTACAAATATATAAATTTCTTTTCAAAAAAATTGAAGATCCACGCGCAAATTTTCGGTCAAACTTAAACTGTTTGACTCTTGAGAAACGAAAAGTACCACATAAATTGGGACAGAGGGAGTATTATTTTTCTTTAATACTTTTTTGCTAGAATTATTGAAACAACATCACTGTTTGTAATATTCGATTAATTAAAACTCTTTCTCATTTTCTTGATATTATAGAATTTTAATTTTGAAAAAAAAAAGGGCTAGCCCGCCCAACCCGCGGCCCTTCTAGGATTGGGTTGTGTTGACCATTTTCAGGTCCTTCCATATGAAGGGTTAGCCCGCCCTAGCCCATCAAATTCCTTGGCCTGCGACGCTTGGGCTAAGTGGGGTGTATTGGTTTTCAAAATTTAAAATCAAATCAAACCAGATATCAATTTTTTAATCGGTTTGATTCGGATTGATTTTTTAACCATAACTATGAACAAATGTATGTCTTAGGTTGGTTGGTTCTTGACTCGTTAATTGATTATTACAAAAAATAGTTGATTATTTTATGTTACTTGAGCAATATTTATAGGCTATAGCGTTAATTGGTAAATAAAGGAACGGGGTTTGCTTACAGGAACAATGGATGACTGACTTCACAGTATAACAATATTTTGGGTGGTGACATAAAACAAAGCTTTATATTGATATACAGGTAGGAAGACTCATTTCCTGAGTGTATCATTTCAGTGTCTAAAATGAACATCGTTCAGTTAAGATGTCTAAGTAAAACATCATTCCAACTTTAGGGAGCCACCGATGGGTTAGGCCAAAATAATACTTACATCTCTCATAGTGTTTGTACCTCTCTTCTGCATATAATATCATCAAATTCATAGGACCAGCTAAAAATCAGGTGCTCCTCACTTGATTAAGACTTAAAAGATTTACAAGAGATGCTATAAACAATTTCTAGTTACTTGAGTTTGGATGTGTGATTGAAGCCTCAATATCTTTAGCTTGGAAAGAATCTACAAACTTAAGGTATTGATCAATATCTTTGCTATGTGAGCTACCAAGATACCATTTCCGACTTGTTTTTGGTCGTTTGCTGATCGCAATGGCAATGTCATTTGGAAATAGGTCTCTCAAAACAAAAGCATGAATGATTGTTGTCACAAGCAATCCTGTTACAGTGAGTGTAGAAAGAGCACAGAGTATGATAGCTAGGCACTTTGTCACCAGGTTAGTAACTACAAGTGAGTACTTGATGGTTGCAATAGCAGCTCCTGTCATAGGGAATGTGTATGCCCACCAAGCCAATGAAAACCTGCACGCGGTTGAGGAATAAGTTAATTAGCACAGTATAAGAAGCCCGTTAATTTCTCAAATGGTCACTCAACTAATATATAGCTGTTAGTTCAGAAAGTTATTATAAGTTGAGTGATCATCTATGAAATTCTCTCAACTCTATTATATAAGATAAGCTATTTTACATACTTGAAGCCTCGGAAGAAGTTAATGCGAACAGCCTGAAAAGCAACAAGAGAGAATGAAATATAGTAGTTACAAGCTAGTGAACTAATTTGATTGTAGATACATTCAATATGCTAAAAATTGACTAGACATACCAATGAAAAATAGAGGAACAAGGCGATGAAATAAGCAATCCGAGATCCATGATCAAACGACCCTTGGATCATTGTCCATGCCATAGAAGCAACACTAGGTGCAGCAACAAACAGAAAGAAGACAGGGTGAAGTTCCTTTGGCAGTGTATCATTTGTTGGAAGTCTCTGATAGAGAGTTACAAACATGACTATGTAATGAGCCAATCCAACGGCAAAGAAGAATATTGGCCCTTCTTTTAGTCCCATAGATGCACCAAGCAATGCACCAACGAAATTCCCAACAATCGACAGATGATTTGAGGGATTCGCTACCTTTGAGAGTCTTCGTTGTCCTCCAGACATCCATTGTCCATAGAGTTTTAGCTCTAGACAAAAGATTGGAAACATAAGAATGTACCATAAAGATGTGTGCAAGTGTTGAGTGATCGATGTTGGAACTCCGAGTGCTAAGAACAGAAGTGATATAAAGGGAGCAAAAAAGAAGTTGACACGTATAGGGTGGTAGTACTCTCGACGAACAGCTTCAAAGTAGAAAATGAATTTCAGGGCGTAGACGAATGAGATAATGATCATAAGTGCAGCAGATATACACCACAGGCCAAGATTTGCTTTCAAGCTTACGTGCAAGAAATTTGTCGAGGCAGAAGTGGCTAGGTTCTTCCACATTATAGCTTGACTACTAACACCTAGACAGATACCGAAGGATGAAATAGGGAAACGAAGAAGAAATGGCCATTTTCTGTCTTCTGGAAGAATGATTTCCTCAGAAGCCTGCAGGGGAAAAATATGCCTTAACTTCACCATGAAATTTAAACAAAATAAAAAGAAATTTAACTTCACTCTAAAGGCACATCAACTGGTATTAGCATTGACACAACATATCTGTGTTGCTCGGACTCTTCAAAAATGATGACAGGTGCATGTCAGATCCTTCAAAAATAGTGCATTTTTGGAGAGTTCAAGCAACATAGCAACATATATGGAGTATTAAACTTTGTTAGGCATATTTTCATGGGATTAAAACTTACATGATGACCTATATATTGTTGTAAGCATTTTGCTCTTGTTCTAGATGAACAAACACCAACATAAAGAATAGTACATCCTCTATTTCAACTTGACACGGAAATTAAGAAAATAAAGAAGACTTTTTAATCTTGTGGTCTTAAACTAAAAATACGCAGAATGTAGTAAATTTATGAGTGAAAAGCAAGTATACCTTTAAGGTGTCCAATTCAGGTCCTTCCAAGGCATCAAAATATCGATCAACAGGAATAGTTTCTATGTGAGGACTTGGTTGAGAAATAGGCTCTTGTTCCTTTCCGCGCAAAGCTGATAATTGTCTCTCCAGTCTACCAGACCATGTTTTAAAAGAATCAAACCTTGTATCCTTTAGCTTATTAGTATTACTTCTGGGAAGTTTTGGAGACTCTGGAAACACTGTACCTCTAGGCGTTGATGTCTGAGAATAAGACGATATTCGTTTATTATTCTGTGTGGTGGTAGTACCTCGAGGCGTTGATGTCTGAGAATAAATCTCATTGAAGCCAACTCCTTTCGATGAAGGAGTTGGCGGCATACTAATGGAAATAGTACTAGTGTCACTCTGTTGTTCAGCAGCACCTTTAGTTCCCTGAGAAGAAATTGTGTTACTGAGAAACATCATCGTAGTAACAGTTGATTTCTTAGATAGTCACTCAACTAATAGTTATTATCTAACAAAAATTGAAATCACATCTTCTGAGAAATCAACACTAGGAACAGAAATATTCCCATTCCAGTACGTACTTAAACTAACAAAATGGAACGAGACATTTATGTGAAGTTGAACAAATAGTTATGTCAACTTACGGTGGCTAGTGAGTTTAAAGAGCGACATCGGGTTTGATCAAGCTGATAATCAATAAGATCTGCATCCTCTAGAATGCTATCAAAGCGCTTCATCGTTTTATGATGACAAGTTATAGTTTTGGATACTGATGGAATCACTTGCGCAAAATCTTCTTTTGTTGTTCTGATCATAGCTATAAAACCAAGTTAAAAAAAGACAGCAAAATTGAAATCAACTCACACAAGCTAGAAAGAAAGTGATGTGGATTGTGGAGAGATCACAAGTCTTGCAGCAGTATAAAAAGGGTTATTCATGCAAAGTTCTTGGAAACACACATCAGTCACTATTACCTATCATGTATGAAACGACAAAACCGTCCAAAAAATAAAAAATACTATGCTTTCAGTGTGTCAATTTAAGTGTCTTAGTTTGATTAGACACAGAACTTAAAGAAATAAATGGAGACTTCTGAAGTTTGCATTATTAAACTTGTCATTTAGACTATTAAATATAAAAAAAGACGTATATTTAAATAATTGAAGAAAAGAGCAAGAAACTTAAATTGGAGAGAGAGTATCCGAGGTTCTTGACAGGAACAAATAAGAGATGCGTTACTAGACATTTTAGGCATATATTCCATCAAAATGCGTTGGCTATTGGTCAGAAAAGATTAATAATTGGAGAATAGACAGGCACGCAAATGGAGAAAATC
>JAJOOB010016857.1:0-20864 GCA_029582485.1 Solanum tarapatanum
GGTCGGGGGAGGGTGGCATAAAAAAATTGAAGTTGAAAAATATTTTTTTTAAATAAGCTTTAAATTTACTTTTTCCACAAAAAAAAATTGATTTTTTCACCAAAAAAGTTGTAATTTGAAATTGGTGGAAAGTTTTGAAAAATGTTTTCCTTGATTTTTGAAGGGAAGTCATTTTCCTTGAATTTGAGGAAAATGAGTTGATTTGAAAAACATTTTCTAAAACTTTTAACCCAACCAAACATGAGAAAATTGGGAAAATGTTTTCCTTCCTACCAAACACACCCTAAGTCTTCACTCTCAATCATTTCTATATTGATTCGCCTTTGGATTTGAGATTGGTTACGTTCTAACATCTATGGAGCTAGATCGAAGTCAAGCTTTACTATTCATTCGATTTGATTACTGTCTTTACTAATTTCATTTAATAACATATGTACTAATATACTAATACATGGGTTAAAATGAGATGTGTGACACTAACCTCATAAATTCAATTTTATCATTTTCTTGATAAATAGTAGAATTAGTAACTTGTTAAATAATACAATAACATACAACGATATATTAGATTACAATGACAATGCGATAATTTTTTTACACTAATCTATCTATATATAATAGGAGAAGTAAAAGTGACACGTGTCAGCACCATAAAAAAAGAATTTATAAATAATGAAAATTAATTATATGTAATAGGATTAAATAAAAAATTAGTGTTTAATTGATAAAATAATTTTAAATTAATGACACATGGCAGGCGGCATCAACACAAAAACACTTTTAAATATTTAAATAACACAAAATTTTAGAAAAATAACTCCCATATTCCAGCATATGACACATGGCAGGCGGCAGCAACACAAAAAAAAACTTTTAAATATTTAAATAACAAAATTTTAGAAAAATAATAAATTAAAAAGTATAAATGAAAAAAAAAATCAAAAACGATTGTGAATCATCCCTTTTCAAAAAATAAAAGTTAAATAATTTAACTCTTATTAATAATAATAATACTAAAAATTAAAATGCCCACTAAATAAATGTGACTTTTTCAAAATAAATAACCAAGCCACGTATTTTTTTTTAAAGAAAGTATAAATGAAAAAAATAATCAAAAATGATTGTGAATCATCCCTTTTCAAAAAATAAAAGTAAAAGTTTTTAACTCTTATTAATAAGTAAAAAGAAAATGGCCACTAATTGATTTGAAAAAATCATTCAAATAATATTTAAAAAATAATAAATTGAAAAAGAAAATCAAAACGATTGTGAATCAATTATTTTCAATAAATAAAAATTAAATAATTTAACTCTTATTGATATTGATGAAAAGTAAAATGGCCACTATTTAAGTGTGACTTTTTCTAAATAAATAACCAACCCACGTAACTTTTTTTAAAAACAGAAAATGTACATAAAAAACAGACCAAAAAAAAAAGAAAAATATAAAATCTAACAAATTCCACGATAATCTAACTTCCCACTTCTGTTTTTAAATCTGAAAAATTGCTTAAAGGATGATCAAAATTATTTAATTAAAATCTGAAGAAAAAAAAATACCGTTTGTTTCAAATATGTAACCACATTTTATTTTTAAAATTTGGCTAACTAATTTAAAATTTAAATTTCAAAAGATAAGAAACTAATCTTATCTTATCCCTAGAAAAAAGTCCACCGCATAACATAGTATTTAAATAGCAATAACTATTCTTAACTCTTATCACTTACATCTTCTTAAGAATCTACTAATTTCAGAATTTCATATTCTCTTATATTTATTCAACCACTTGAACATGGTAACATTTTTTGCTTTTTTTGTTGTTTTTTTATATTACATTTATTTATGACGATTAATCTTCGATGTTTGAAGTGATGAGTAATACATATATAATGGTGGTTGTATGCAGATGATTTAGGTAGTAATTAGTAATTTATATGTTATCGATGGCAATTTGAACAGGTCTTGATAATGATCATGAAAGAATAAAAATGGGTATCTTTCTATGGAATCTACTTCTATTTGGTAGATCTATTGAAAATTCTATCAGATCGACGAGAAACACTCTCATATATGTACTCAATGGAATATTATGTCTACTTTTGTAATTATCATTGTGCAGGTAGAAATTGGATGACTCTAATTTGAACTTGATTTTTTATTTTTTATGAAATTTTAAAATCTCTAACACTATATAATTTTAAATTTACATCTTAAGTTATATAAAGTGTGTTTGATATGTTGAAAAGGTGTCACAATTTAAAATTAACAACATAATTTCATCTTTTGTTGAGTTAGTTAAGGAAATTCAAAGTCATTATTTTATGAGAATTTGCACTTTTCACATTTATTTTTATTTGATAACTTAATTTTTTTTTAAAAAACATTAATATCTTTATTGTAAGTTGTAAGTTTTTATGTTTTTTTTACTTATTTCAAATAACTATTAAACGTTGTAAATCAATTGATTTAATAAAGTAACAAAACAAATATGGTCAATCAAATGAGATAATAATTTTAGTGGATTTTTTTCTTTAACAATTTCCATGCATATATTAAAGTAAGAACAAAAACACAATAATAACTCAAGGAAATATGTACAATGCATGTGTACAATTATTTTGATTCATTTTTATTTTATTTTTTTAAGATACGTGATTAATAAATATGTCATGTTCCTTTTTCTCTTCTTTTTTTCACAAAGGGGTCTTATATTTGGCTGATAATAAAGGAGTGCATAAATTCACCTTAACAGTGTTATATTTTTAATTTAAACAAAATTATTTAAAATATTCGTGCAATGCACGGATACGTATACTAGTAAATTTATAAAAGGGAAAGCGTCAAAATTACCCCTATAATTTTGTATATTAGCTAAGTTTATATTATAAGGTCAACTATATCTCTATCATTAACAAAACACCAAAATATTCATATATTTAATACTTATTTGAGTTTGTTTGTAGATGTGGGTTATTTGTAATTGTTGAAAACAATGAGTATTTCTCTATTTGAGCTGACTAATGTGAAGAAAAGAGCTGAAAAATACATCATAGATGTGGGTTATTTTTATGATATTTTATCATAAATATCAATGAGTTTTTTATTTGATGACATTTATTTTAAGTATCACTAAATAAATGTCGTTGTAGTTCTTGTTTCTTGTAGTGTAAACAACCTGTTCCATTTCTTTTCTTAGTTTTATTAGTTAATAATTTATTATTTTTACAATAGTGTAGATTTATGTTTTGCCATAGGGTTCTTGAGATTTGAGGAGAGAGAGATCAAAGAAGAAATAGAATTCATTTTTGGATTAGGGATTTTGTAAAATGGATAAAGACAAAAGCAAAAGAAAAAGAAGAATAGGAAAAAAAATTGAAATGGAAAAGGAAAATTTAGAGGCGAAGAGGCATACCAAATGACGTTCATTAAAAAAATCATGATCAATAATCATTAAAAAAAAGTATATTTTTGCTAACTTTCATAACGACATGAATATATTTGATCCTATAGCTAGTATAATTAAGGACAAACTTACAGAAAAGATATTCATATATTAATTTTCGTATAACGTATTAACATTTGTTAATTAGGTAAATAAGAAATAAGTTATTGCGTATAAAATTAATATGATGTTGATTGACATTTGATGAATAGGCATACCAAATGACGTCCATCTCATTTAAATGTCAGGCCATGTGAATTTTAAAAAGTCATGATCGACAATCATTAAAAAATGTATATTTTTGTTAACTTTGATAATGACATGAATACAAATGATCATATAGTATAATTAAGGACAAACTTATGGATCATTTAGTAGCTGGATAAGAAGCAAGTTATTCATGTATTGATTTTCATATTATGTTTTGACGTTTGGTAGGTAGGTAGTTAAGAAATAAGTTATTGCATATAAATTAATATGATGTTTGATTGACAATTTTGAAACTCCATAACTAATACATGTATTATTATGAGGAAATCTATGTATTATTTTATACAGGTGAAATGGTCTGGTGGACCCTTGTACTTGTATCTGTTTGTATTCTGAACCCTTCTACTTACCATTTTGTCATCCGGACCCCTGAACCCATCCAAACACAACATTTTAAATACAATTTTTGATGTGGTATGATGCGTGTTGCACAAACACGTACACGTTGACAAAAAAAAAATCCACGTATGAATATTATATTCCACGTACGTACTAAAAGAATAGTCATTGTTTCCAAAAAACCCCTGAAGATCTTTACTCATCAGATTATTCAAAAACAACAGCAAACAAAACAATTACACCAAAATAAACACTTCACATCAATTCAATTCACAAAAACAAGATCTGGGAAAGGACAATAAAAAGAACCCCAAATGATCAAACACCCTCAAAATGATTGAGAAAACACATCTATTCCTCCTCTACTGAGAGATCTATGTAGCAAAACTCCTCCTCCACAGAGAAGAGAAACCAAAAAGTATTCAAAACACAGAAGAAAAAAGGATTATGCAAAGCTGATTAAATATGAAAAAGGGGTACACCAAAAAGGAAGTGAATAATTGGAGTAATGGGGTTCCAAGACTATATATTTTGGACCTCCCCTTTTCTCCCTTTGCCTGGAAAATGATTGTACTGTAATTATTTTTCTGATTTTTTGATTTTTTTTTTTTTGCAGATATACAAAGAGACAGTATATATATACGGAAATCAAGAACAAAAAGAAGAAGAAATTCAGATAAATTTATATATTTTTATGGAAACAGAGGTGTAGAGAGAGAAACTATGGAAGAAGAAGATATTGAAATGATGAAAAAAATTGAGTCTTTGACAGATGAAGAAGGGAGGCATCGGCCATTCTTGTTTTCTTTTTTGGCTACTTTCTTTTTCTAGTATTTTTTTAATTTATTTTTGGTAAAATTGGGTTTAATCGAGGCTTTGGATAAATGGTAAAGTTGTCATCACATAATTTATATTAGTCTTATTTGAGTCATGACATTAGCTAAATATTTTTGTCGAAATTAGGTTGACTACATCGAGCCATCATCGTGAAGACCAACAAAATCAAACCAACAAAAATACAATAGAATCACACACACAAAAAAGAGATGAGTAAATCGAAGGAAAAAATAAAAGAGAAGAAATTTGAAGAGACAAAGATCGAGAAAAAGACAAGAAAAAGCTCAAATTTGTCCAACAATGGTGTTGAGTGAAAATAGAGAAGAAGAGATGGTCTTTAAAGGTAAAAATCTAACATATAGTGCCTTTTTAAGGCGTCTCACGCTCTTGTTTTGTGTGTATCACATGCTCCATGTGGAGTATTTCCACATAGGATGCCACATTAAAAATTGTGTTAAAATACTGTGTTTCGATGGGTTCAGGAATCCAGATGACAAAAAGGTAAGTAAAAGGATTCAAAATACAAACATATACAAGTACAAGGGTTCACCAGACCATTTCACCTTTTATACATAATAAAAGATGAAATAACTAATCTATATGACTAATATGTACATAAAATAATATCCAGATTCACTCATAACTAATTTTTACATTTCTGATATATGCTTAAATCTAACTAGATACTAAACGATCCCTTAATTAATAAACAAAAGTAAATGTGTGTATAAAACAAATCCAATCTTTAAATTAACTTCTAAACCCAACCCCCTTTGCAGTTTGCACCTATGTGAAAAAAATTTATATTATCAATTAGCCCCTCCCTAGTCCCTATGTTTCAATTTTCTGTCATTATTAGTTTTGTTTTGTTTTAAAAAAAATATTGTATTCTTTGAGCAATTTTTCAATGACATTTAAAATTATGAAACTGATTTTTTTATTAATCTATCTATCTATCTATATATAATAGGAGAAGAAAAAGCGTCTACGTGTCAGCACCACAAAAATCATATTTTTTAAATAATAAAAAAAAATTAGAATAATAAAATATAAATCATTTTTAAAAAATCCGATATAACTGAAAATGTTTTTATTTTTTATTTTGAAAAAAATATTTAAAACTTAAATAACAGTAAAAAAAATTCCCACAATGTTTGATGATCTTTTTCAATAAACATTTAGTATAATAAATATATATTAAATACGGTAAAAACAATTGGAAACATAGAAAATTGAAAATAAAAATAAAATTAAAAACATAGAATGGAAAACACTGTAAAAACATATGTTTGAATAATTAAACTAAAATTATAAAAATTAAACATAAATCATTTAAAAATAATTTTAAAAATTAGTCCCATGTAATTGGAAAACTATATTTATTTTTAATTTATTTTTAAAATATTAATTTTTCTCACACAAAGTTTGATGATTGTTGATACCCAATTTTGACCGACCTTTAGCAATTTTAGGAATGCTATTCGATTAAATACGTATTTTTTTAAAAATATTTTGAGTTTAAAATTTTAATCGATTTTGTCTAAAAATTATATGTTTAGTATGCATGCTTTATAAAAATTATTGTAAATAGTTTTAAAATATTTTAAAATTATTAGTAAAACTCAAAATAATTCAAATGACTTAAACATTTAAGTGACTTTAATTATATAAAAATATAAAATATTTGTAGCATTTTAATTGAATAACATTTCTTTAATTTTCCTCAAAATCATTCAAATTATAGCCTATTTTATTCTAATTCATTCCAATTCTAGCCTATTCAGTCTCAATTGTATTTCAGTTATAGCCATCTTTTCATTTCAATTCTAGCCAATTTTATTGCAATTTTGGCCTTTCCAAATCAATTCCAACTCTCATCCCATCTGTCCATCCTTAAATTAAGTCATGATCGAATCCTAGCTCTTCACCTCTTATTAAATCAATGGACGAGATCAATTCTTCTAACTCTTTCCTATTTTAATCTAAAGTAACCAAAACCCTAAAAGGCTTTCACTCTTCCTCTTCCAAGAAACATATCCGCCACCCTCTCTCTTCTCGCCATCTCTGGTGCCCCCTCTTCTCCGTCCCTCTCTTCCTCCCTTCTCTTCTCTTCTCCTTCTCTCCCTCTATTTTATCTCTTCTTCTCCGGTGGAGAAGCAGCATCACGAGAACCAGCAGGCGCTAGCCGATTCTGCTCCATTTTCCGGTGGACAGCGGTTTAGCGAGAGCAATGAGCAGCAGCAACCAGCAGCCAACGAGAGCCTGGCAGTGCCGCCCACTCTTTTTTTCGGCCGGCAACAGCTTCGACAAATCCAACTCTGGCGCCCCTGTTCTCCCCTCTCTTCTCTTTTCTTTTTTTTTTAGACGAGCAGCAGCCACGAGGACCACTGAAACCAGCAACAACAACTGCTCTGGCTAGCAACAACAACAAACAACAAACCAGCGATCCCCTCGAGTCTTCATTCCTCTCGTCTCCGGCAAAGTTTGAGTTTGAAGACGGATCTCAACAGATTCGTCCCAGTAAGTTTTAATCTAAATGTTTTAAGCTTTTCATTACATCTTTGGCTATTGTGATATGGGTATTTTGAGAATCTGAGTCTTACATGATCGGGTTGATTTCATTTTATTATTATTGCTCCGTTGACCCAATCAATGATTGATTTCATATTGTGATTATATGTTGGTTTGTGTTTATTTCTTATTTGTCTTGCTTAGCTATATGCCCGTAAATCTTGATTTTGCTTTAATATTCTAGGGTATATAGTAATACTAGCATGTTTGTCGTTGATTATTTCTGCCAAATCTAGATATAATATATAATCTTTAAATGTTGTGGAATGACTTTTGTTTATCCTAATTCGGCTCAATAATAGAAGTTTGATTCTTGAAATAATCGATATATTTGCTTATATGAAGTCAGATTTCTAACAGTAGACATTCCATTACTTATGGTAATTTTAGCATGCTAACTGACTCTTATTATTAAATTTGAGCAAGATTACTGTGGTGTAGGATCCGTGAATTAATTCATCTTTGCTTATAAATCTTACCATAAATATATTCAGTACCAATTTGTGATTTATATGATTGTGCTAAATTACTTTAAAATGTGAGCATAAATCTGAGCGTATTTTTCCCTTCCTTAAATGATTATGTGTATTTGTTTGATTAAATCAATTAGTTGTCTAAAATTATTCTTTCCCTGCTTGTTTTACATGGTGTATTATGGTTAATCGATTTTGTTTACCTTAATTAAATGTGAGATTGATTTCTTACTTGTCTATATTTGGTAAAATAATATTGATTTGGCTCTTCTTTATTTAAGGAAAAGTAATATTACTCTTTCTAATTTTATTCTTGTCCTATTATGTGCCCTCTCCTCTTCTATAAAATAAGACATTGGTGTCTTTCTCTGCTCACGCTCACCAGTTCTACACTTTAGAATAGCAAAAATACTCTCTACTCTAAAAGTTTGAAAATCGGCAAACATTCTAAGTGCTATCTTTACTCGGTATTGATGTGTTCGAGTCTAGTATCGGATTACGTTCGTCTGCACTGTTGATAACTATTTTATGCTTAATTGGTTAGTTCTCTTCACTAGTGTAACTTCGTTTTTGCATTATGCATGATTGTATGATTGAAATAAACAAAAGGAAGCATCCAGGTTAGTTTCCTTATCCCTTTCTTTCTCGATGTGTGATTTGAAAGAAATGGATAAGGAAACTAACCTGGATGCTTCCTTTTATTTATTTCAACCATACAATCATGCATAATGCAAAAACGAAGTTACACTAGTGAAGAGAACTAACCAATTAAGCAGAAAATAGTTATCAGCAGTGCAGATGAACTTAATCCGATACTAGACCCGAACTCAGGAATATCGAGTAAAGATAGCACTTAGAATGTTTGCGGTTTATCAGCTGGAAGTCATGTCCCCGGCTAGCGGAGAAATAGAACTATCCTTGCGACTTCTTCCCTAGATTCATTCCTTCCTTAAGGGAAGTTCTCATTCGAGGATTTGAGAGGATTCTCATCCGGCTCTTAATCAGCGAAAGAAGGAGTACAAGAGGTCTCACCCGGCGGACCAGTAAACACTTTACCTACGCGACAGTCAAATGAGCATTATACTGAGTCATTGGAAATGCCTATTTTCAAACTTTTAGAGTAGAGAGTATTTTTGCTATTCTAAAGTGTAGAACTGGTGAGCGTGAGCGGAGAAAGGCACAAATGTCTTATTTTATAGAAGAAGAGAGGGCGCATAATAGGACAAGAATAAAATTAGGAAGAGTAATATTATTTTACCAAATATAGACAAGTAAGAAATCAGTCACACTTTTAATTAAGGTAAACAAAATCGATTAACCATAATACACCTATATTCTCCACATCTTGTTTGAATTCTTACATGTCTGTATGCTGCTTATGTACATGAAATAATTAATATTATGTGTGTATTCATATAGTTAGTTTTATCATGTTGCTCTATTAAATCGTCTTTTATGTGTTATTACTTACCCGTATTTTTTTTGTACTTTAACAGGGTTTGAATTTAAAGGGTCAAGATGTTTGAAGGGTCCCCTAGAAGAGATTTTTGGACGAGACTATTATGTTTAAGTTTATTTTAACGGTGTAGATATTATTTATTTGTTCTTTTGGCTTGTAATATTTTGTATTACTCTAACGCTCTAATTCTAGTATATATATGAAATATATTTGGGGGTATCGTCTAAAGGAGGAGAGGAATTACGTGCCAATTGTTATTTTATCGGAAACTCACTTGTTGATAGAAAGCATGCCTATAGGATTGTGTTTTGATGAAATCGTTCCTATTCCATAATAATTTCACTAAAGATCGGTCTAAAAATAAAATAAGTTACTTCTCACTAATCATCCACTTTTAGTGTAAATTTGATCAAGTAATTAAATACTTTAACTGCCCATTATAATTTTCTTTAGTTAACTTATATGATCGCCTTCTTAAATTAATAATAACTAAAATAATGTATGGCTACTCCTTGCTTCACTTACTCAATTTAAGCTACTAGATATAATAAAAGGAATAAATGTGTGATTATTGTCTTAATTTGTTTTGTATTAAAATAATTCCGCCATTTTTAGGTATAATGACAGTAGATTTTAATTAATTTTAAATATATTATTTGAGTGTGGTATTTATGCATATATGTTTAAATAGTTATATTGTATGCCTGAGTTTAGAAGTTAATTTATACATCACGCTTAGAAAAGCATGCCTATAGGACTCAATAAATAAAATCAACGTCATTTAACCATAAAATAATTTTTAGCACGTTAAAATTTGAACTGTCTTAAATAAAATATGCCCCGACTGTCGCTGTTAATCTGCTAATAAAATTTTCAGCATTTTTAATTAATTCAAGGGTGTCTATAGTTTTTCAGCATGTTAAATAACTAAATAATTTTCAGCATGTTTAAAAATGAAATCTATTTAAAATATTTAATTTCTGCATTTAATAAACTGTCTTGCCACTTAAAATCAGCTCCTGCATGTTTTAATCTTAAAATCTGCCCTGACTAATTTCTGTCCTAAATAAATAGTTTTCTGCATTAAAATAAGCTTTGTTTGGCTACTTAAAATAAATTAATGACCTTCTCAACATGTTAACTAGCAATAATCTGATCTGTTTCTGCAACAATAAACTGTTTATTTTTTAAAATAATATTTCTGCCACTTTTAAAACCTGTTAATAAACTAAAATATGCTACTGTAATAACTTTTTCTGCTATATTTTAAAATCAATAAATAAAATATGCTATGTCATAAATTTCCGTCCTTTTAAAATCAGTTGATAAATAAAATCTGTTTTTCTGTAATAATTTTTGTCACTCTCAATTAAATAATTTCATTGCTGTAATGCTTGTGTATACGCCACACACTTAGCATGCGACCTTTTCACCTTACTTGTGTTTGCTAGCATGTTAATAAACTAATCTAGAGGCCAACATGAGATTTACGTGCTAAATGCTCGTCCAAATTGTTTGACTTGGTGTCTAGGTGGGCCTATTAGGAATCTTTAGTTTATTGTTAGTGTAAAACCTTCTAATAGTAGTCCAATGCCTCTTGGACCTTAAGCGGGGACGCTAGGCACCTTTTAGGACGTTATGCATGTGAAAGGTGGGGTAGGGGTAGTTTAGGCCTTGCCGATATGATGACATCGACTCAGGCTTAAAGCGACAAACCTTGGTTTTGTCAGTCCTTACACGAAAGCCTATCGGAAAAATAAAGAAAAGTCGAGTGCTGATCCGTAAAGTCCTTCAGAGTCTCCCTTTCCTTTCGTCCCTTTATTTGTTTATAATTATAATTGTTTGGGGTAGCATAAATAAAATATAAAAATTGTTTGCTTATCTATTGGTGCAATTTCTGTCTCCTCGCTTATCTTTTTATTAATTGTTTAGCTTTTAATTGTTGTTTGATATATCACCTTAGTCTTGCATGCTTAACTAATTAATTAAAATAACTAAAGTGCCCTTAATTGCTTAATATTATGTTATCAGCTAGGTTTACTTGCTTAATTGATTAAATAAATATATGAAGTGACCTTAATTGTATAATGTTAGTTATCACCTAGTAAGCATGCTAATTAAATAAATAATAAATGAAGTGACATTTATTGCTATTTGAAACCCCCCCCCCCCAAATAAATTGCATGAGATACGATCGGGACCCACATTTGTGGACCTCGAGGGATGCCTAACACCTTCCCCTTGAGGTAACTTGAACCCTTACCGGATCTCTGATTCGTTGACCCTAGTTAGATTTAGTTTAGGTTAGATAGGTGCCCTAACGCGCCTTAATTCGTTAGGTGGCGACTCTTCAATCAACCCAAAGCCCCAAAAGAGTTGTTAGGTCGAAAGTCCATTTTTGCAAAAAAATGGGGCGCGACGGAATGACGACTCTGCTGGGTATATTAGGTTCTAACCATTACGTGTCTCATTGATTTATGTGGGGTTTACTGTATTTGGTTATTTCATTGTTTATTTGGGATTTACCATGCTAAATTGTTATTTGATTTTCGTGTTTACTCGCTTTCCTTATATTGTGTTTATTTTATGTTCCACCGCTTTTCCTCTTCCTTATTTGTTTATTTTCATGTTCCGCCCTTTCCGTTTTTCCTTTATGTGATTACTTTCATGTTTAATCCCATACCTCTTTCCTTATTTGTTGGATTTCTTACTTGTTTATATGCTTATTTTTGTTTATTTATGTATTTATTTATTTACTGCTTTCCTTAAAACTGTCTATATGTTACCGCTTTGATAAACTGGCATTCCGCTCATATTTCACCCAATTGGGACCCTCTTCCATTTTTTATTTTGTTACCGTGAGGTTGTGCCTTTGCACCTCTCACAACTACTCCATTTCTCTTCAAACACCCAATTATAGAGAGTCGGCATATGCGTGGATGGAACGGATAGTTTTACTACCGGGAAACCACGAGCCTTCTCGCATAGAATCCATCTCAAGTTTGATGATTGTTGACACCTAATTTTGATCGACCTTTAGCAATTTTAGGAATGTTATTCGATTAAGTACGTATTTTTTAAAAATATTTTGAGTTTAAAATTTTAATCGATTTTGTCTAAAAATTATATATTTAGTATGCATGCTTTATAAAAATTATTGTAAATACTATTAAAATATTTTAAAATTATTAGTATAACTCGAAATAATTCAAATGTCTTAAAAATTTAGGTGACTTTAATAATACAAAAATATAAAAATATTTGTAGTATTTTAATTGAATAACATTTCTTTAATTTTCCTCAAAATCATTCAAATTATAGCCTATTTTATTCTAATTCATTCCAATTCTAGCCTATTCAATCCCAATTGTATTTCAGTTATAGCCATCTTTTCATTTCAATTCTAGCCAATATTATTGCAATTTTGGCCTTTCCAAATCAATTCCAACTCTCATCCCATCCATCCATCCATCCTTAAATTAAATCTGGATTGAATCCTAGCCTTTCACCTCTTATTAAATCAACAGACGAGATCGATTCTTCTAACTCTTTCCTAATTTAATCTAAAGTAACCAAAACCCTAAAAAGCTTTCACTCTTCCTCTTCCAAGAAACAGATATGCCGCCCTCGCTCTCTCCCCTTTTCTCCGTCCCTCTCTTCCTCTCTTCTCTTCTCTTCTCTTCTCTTCTCCTTCTCTCCATCTCTTTTATCTTTTCTTCTTCGGCGGAGAAGCAGCAGCGTGAGAACCAACAGGTGCTAGATGACTCTACTCCATTTTTTGGGGGATAGCAGTTCGGCGAGAGCAACGAGCAGCAACAACCAGCAGCCAGCAGCCAGCGAGAGCCTGGGCAGCACCGCCCACTCTCTTTTTCGGCCAGCAATGGCTCCGGCAAAGCCAGCTCTAGTGCCCATGTTCTCCCCTCTCTTCTCTTTTTTTTTTAGACAGGCAACAGTCGCGAGTACCACCGGACCCAGCAGCAACAACAAACAACAAACCAGCGAGACCCTTGAGTCTTCAATCCTCTCGTCCCCGGCGAAGTTTGGGTTCCAAGACGGATCTCAACAGATCCATCTTAGTAAGTTTTAATCTAAATGTTTTAAGCTTTTCATTACATCTTTGGCTATTGTGATATGGATATTTTGAGAATCCGAGTCTTACATGATCGGCATGATTTAGTTTTATTATTATTGCTCCGTTGATCCAATCAATGATTGATTTCTTATTGTGATTATATGTTAGTTTGTGTTTGTTTCTTATTGTCTTGCTTAGCTATATGCCCGTAAATCTTGATTTTGCTTTAATATTCTGAGGAATATAGTAATACTAGCATGTTTGTCCTTGATTATTTATGCCAAATCTAGATATAATATACAATCTTTAAATGTTGTGGAATGAATTTTGTTTATCCTAATTCGGCTCAATAATAGAAGTTTGATTCTTGGAATAATCAATATATTTGCTTATATGAAGTCAGATTTTTAACAGTAGACATTCCATTACTTATGGTAATTTTAGCATGCTAATTGACTCTTATTATTAAATTTGAGCAAGATTACTGTGGTGTAGGATCCGTGAATTAATTCATCTTTGCTTATAAGTCTTACCATAAATATATTCAGTACCAATTTGTGATTTATATGATTGTGCTAAATTACTTTAAAGTGTGAGCATAAATCTGTGCGTATTTTCCCCTTCCTTAAATAATTATGTCTATTTGTTTGATTAAATCAATTAGCTGTCTAAAATTATTCTTTCCTTGCTTGTTTTACATGGTGTATTATGGTTAATCGATTTTGTTTACCTTAATTAAAAGTGGGACTGATTTCTTACTTGTCTATATTTGGTAAAATAATATTGATTTGGCTCTTCTTTATTTAAGGAAAAATAATATTACTCTTCCTAATTTTATTCTTGTTATATTATGTGCCCTCTCCTCTTCTACAAAATAAGACATTGGTGTCTTCCTCTGCTCACGCTCACCAGTTCTACACTTTAGAATAGCAAAAATACTCTCTACTCTAAAAGTTTGAAAATCGGCCAACATTCTAAGTGCTATCTTTATTCGGTATTGTTGTGTTCGGGTCTAGTATCGAATTAAGTTCGTCTTTTCTGCTTAATTGGTTAGTTCTCTTCACTAGTGTAACTTCGTTTTTGCATTATGCATGATTGTATGGTTTAAATAAATAAATGGAAGCATCCGGGTTAGTTTCCTTATATTCTCCACAACTTGTTTGAATTCTTACATGTGCGTATGCTGCTTATGTACATGAAATAATTAATATTATATGTGTATCCATATAGTTAGTTTTATCATGTTGCTATATTAAATTATCTTTTATGTGTTATTACTTGACCGCATTTTCTTTGTACTTTAACAAGGTTTGAACTTAAAGGTTCAAGATGTTTGTAGAGTTGCCTAGAAGAGATTTCCGAACGAGACTATTATGATGAAGTTTATTTTAACAGTGTATATACTATTTAGTTGTTATTTTCACTTGTAATATTTTGTAGATAAAATAATTCTATATTTGGGGGGATCGTCTAAAGGGGGAGGGGAATTACGTGCTAATTGTTATTTTATCGCAAACTCACTTGTTGATAGAAAGCATGTCTATAAGATTGTGTTTTGATGAAATTGTTCCTATTCTAATAATTTCACTCAAAATCGGTCTAAAAATAAAATAAGTTACTTCTCACTAATCATCCACTTTTAGTGTAAATTTGATCATGTAATTAAATACTTTAACTGGCCATTATAATTTTCTTTAGTTAACTTATATGATCGACTTCTTAAATTAATAATAACTAAAATAATGTATGGCTACTCCTTGCTTCACTTACTCAATTTAAGCTACTCGATATAATAAAATGAATAAATGTGTGATTATTGTCTTAATTTGTTTTGTATTAAAATAATTTCACCACTTTTAGGTATCATGACAGTAGGTTTTAATTAATTTTAAATATATTATTTGAGTGTGGTATTTATGCATATAGGTTTAAATAGTTATTTTGTATGCCTGAGTTAGAAGTTAATTTATGCATCACGCTTAGAAAAACATGCCTATAGGACTCAATAAATAAAATCAACGTCATTTAACCATAAAATAATTTCCAACACGTTAAAATTTGAACTGTCTTAAATAAAATATGCCCCAACTGTCGCTGTTAATCTGCTAATAAAATTTTCAGCATGTTTAATTAATTCAAGGGTGTCTATAGTTTTTCAGCATGTTAAATAACTAAATAATTTTCAGCATGTTTAAAAATTAAATCTATTTAAAATATTTAATTTCTGCATTTAATAAACTGTCTTGCCACTTAAAATCAGTTCCTGCATGTTTTAATCTTAAATTCTGCCCTGATTAATTTTTGTCCTAAATTAATGGTTTTCTGCATTAAAATAAGTTTTGTTTGGCTACTAAAAAAATTAATGACCTTCTCAACATGTTAACTAGCAATAATCTGATCTGTTTCTGCAACAATAAACTGTTTTTTTTTAAAATAATATTTCTGCCACTTTTAAAACTTGTTAATAAACTAAAATATGCTACTGTAATAACTTTTTCTGCTTTATTTTAAAATCAATAAATAAAATATGCTATGTCATAAATTTCCGTCCTTTTAAAATCAGTTGATAAATAAAATCTGTTTTTCTGTAATAATTTTTGTCACTCTCAATTAAATAATTTCATTGCTGTAATGCTTGTGTATACGCCACACACTTAGCATGCGACCTTTTCACCTTACTTGTGTTTGCTAGTATGTTAATAAACTAATCTAGAGGCCAACATGAGATTTACGTGCTAAATGCTCGTCCAAATTATTTGACTTGGTGTCTAGGTGGACCTATTAGGAATCTTTAGTTTATTGTTAGTGTAAAACCTTCTAATAGTAGTCCAATGCCTCTTGGACCTTAAGTGGGGACGCTAGGCACCTTTTAGGACGTTATGCATGTGGAAGGTGGGGTAGGGGTAGTTTAGGCCCTGCGGATATGATGAAATTGACTCAGGCTTAAAGCGACAAATCTTGGTTTTGTCAGTCCTTACACGAAAGCCTATCGGAAAAATAAAGAAAAGTCGAGTGTTGATCCGTAAAGTCCTTCAGAGTCTCCCTTTCCTTTTGTTCCTTTATTTGTTTATAATTATAATTATTTGGGGTAGCATAAATAAAATATAAAAATTATTTGCTTATCTATTGGTGCAATTTCTGTCTCCTCGCTTATCTCTTTATTAATTAATTAGCATTTAATTGTTGTGTAACACCCCGGAAATTCTATGACTTAAGGTAGAGCCTCGCCTTATGAATAATGACTTAAAAATAGTAAAAAATGATGTTTCTAAACCTAAATTAATGCAATTGACTTTGTTTGGAAGAGTAAAAGTCTAAACGTCTAGAAACAACCACGACTTCCGAAAACTAGAGAAAAATGTATTCTAGTGTGTCCTTAGGTTTTGGGAAGGTTTGGGAGTGTCGTATGATGGTATAATCTTTTAAAAAATGTTTAAATTAGGTAAATATATGTTTATAGGGTCAAAATATTAGAATACGACTCCCCGTGGCCACCCTAAGGGACCCCGAGGAGGACCCCAACCATGGCCAAGCAAGCTGCCAAGGCAACTTGTAAATTGCACTTGGTGGGAATAGCTCCGCGTCGGGGACTAGCTCCACCTAGGAGCAAAAATTTAGTTCGTGATGCGGTCGTTTCGCGGACTCTACTGTCCAGAAATTTAATTCCAAAAACCTTCAGGAAATAGATCCACGTCGCTGACTTGTTCCGCGACGAAAATGCAGAAATTCATAAATCGATTTTTACTTCATTAAAGAGTCCAACTAAGTGAGGGTTATTTAGGGTACTTTAGGGGACGTGTATATAATGATTTTTAAGTCAATTTACCTCACTATTATCACTCAAACACGAAACCCCAAAGATCTAAACCTAAAGTTCCTCTTTCTCTCTACTCTCTCTCTCTCTCTTCTCAAGAACTCCATTAAAGAAGATTGGAGCTTCAAGAAGAAGACCAACTCTCCAAGGCTTCAACTCGGATTTTCGTGGTTTATTTCGTCAATAAGGTATGTTTGCTTATCACTCTTGGGATTCCTTTCTCCAGGAGGCCCCTTCAAGATGAATTTCAAAATCTCCACTTTCTAGGGTTCAATCAAAAAACGTGGGTCTTCTTTCTAAAGTTAAATTGATGTTATAAACTGACTTTGATTGATGTTATATGAACAATTATGGCTGAATTTATGTTGTATAGGTTTTTTCTTGAAGAATTCCCAATGAGACCCATGTTTTCTCCTTCTTTTCCTAATTCTAACGCTAGTTTGTGTTAGATATTGATTGAAGGCTATGAATTGAATGTGATATTATGTAATTCATGTTTGTATGATGATTCTACCCTAGGTTATGTATAATTTATATGAAATTAGGGTTGAGTCTTTGAATGAAGCCTTGAAGGCTATGAAGGGAATATGTCAATTGCTTATATTGATATTGATTATGTTATTACTGCATGAATTACCTTGTATTATGTATTGGTTATGAATTAATTGGTAATTGAAGTATGGATGTTCCAAGAAGGGCAAGAAAGTATGAAGGTTGGTTCTTCTTTGAACTCAAGTATGAAAGGTGAATTACTTAGATTGTAATGATGCTATACCTAATGTGTTGTTGTGGTGTTGATGACCTAGTTTCCTCATTCTTAACCCTCTACACTTGAAATAGCTATGAAGTATGTATGTATGTTATGGTATGATTGCTACATGATTGAAAGGTAATCCTCATGATTATAGTGTAATGTAAAATGAAAGGTTTACTATATTGCTAAGTGTTTCTAAAGTGAAAGGATTGTTACTCACTTATGAACACATATGAGCTATTATGGTAAGATGTCTACATAAGAGTCTAGTAAAGGCTAATGTGAGCTTATGTGATGACTAAAAATGATTACAAAAGGGAATTAGATGCTTAGCACCGAAAGGGCATGTAAATGAGATGGGGGTCTCACGTTTAGTAAGTCCGGCTCCCCACATGGGTTTCCTCACGCTTAGCAAGTCCGGATTACCCACGGTATGTGTTGTCTCATGAGATGGAAACCCCCACGTTTAGTAAGTTAGGGTTTCTAGAAGCAATCTCCTTGACCCTTAACTATGTGCCCACATAGGACTCTAGCTTAGTGGATCCACCTAGAAAGCTATGTATGAATGGTTACACCTTAGGCAAGTGATAACCCTCTCATTTTGGTGTAGGAGTAGAACACCGGATTCTATGTAGCTCTCATGGTCTATGTCGGTGCGCTCGTTGCGGGACTTAACCCAACACCTTACGGCACGAGCTGGCGACAGCTGATTCTAGAACAGAACTAGAGATCCTGGCCCCCTCCCTTGAAACCTCCTGGTCTTGCACAATTCATGCCTTTCTGTTTTTATGACCAGAAATTCTTTGTTGATTTTCATAAAAAATTGTTCTTTGAACTTTTTATCAATACGAGGTGATCGTAACACAGTATATACGACTCGTGATTCAGGCAATCCAATCTTCTGTGTGTAAGGCGGAAGCCTTATTGCAATATTTCCCTAATGTAAAAGTAAATGAAGGTATGAAAGGTGTGAACTCTTGCTAGGGCTTTCTTTAGGGTTTTCTACATAGTGTAAGGGAGGGTATGGGACTTCTCTTGCACATTGCACTTGTGGGATCCTAAAAGATGGTTATAGTAGTGTTCTCTTATGATTATGATGATTATGACTTATGTATATTGAAGCTATGTTATGTATGATCATTATGAATATGGTAAGTTATGATGAAATATGATCTTATGATTGTATGCATGAAGTAGGTTGCTTGATGTGATACTTGGCTTTGAATAAGGTTATGGAATTCTATTCTTTGCATTGCACTAGTATTACTTGGGTTGTCTACATGTTGAGCTGATATTATGTTGATTTGGACTATGATGCTTACTTTGTGTGCATATTGGATTTACTTGGTAAAAAGCATGTTTTGACTAAATGTCCTTTTATGCATGTTTCAATGGTTTTTATGCATAGTAGCCATACTTGGTACGTGTGTTGTACTAACCCATATTTTCTCCCTTTTCCCCAAACATTTAGGTTCCGGCCGTTGATGATTCAAGCTTACTTCTCAAGACACTTGGAGTTGCTTCTCCAAGTTGGTGAGTCCTCAAGTCCGAGGACAAGACCCTATGATCTAGCTTCTATGTTGAGTTCTTTGCTTATGTTGAAAGACATTGTTGTACTTTCCTATTTCAAGACTTCTTATTGATGTAAGGGCTAAGTCCCATTTTTTATACTTCTATGTCTAGATGGTACATTGTGACGAAGTTAGATTATATTTTTCATATATGAAGTTAAGTTGAACTTCCAAAGTAAAAGTTTTAAATTTTCCGTGATTTTATTCTATGATACATGTTATGATGAATGCTAAGGGGTTGTATAAGACCTCTTCGAGGTCGAATACGCCGGTAACAACTAGGGGGTGCTCTCGGGTCGTTACAAACTTGGTATCAGAGCATAAGGTTGAGAATAATGTAGGATTCAAGTCACAAGATACCACGTCGAGTAGAGTCTTGTTCATGGGTGTGAAGCGCACCACACTTATGAATGAGAGGTTACGAGATTCTTAGGAACTTCACTCTTTTGTTATTCCATAGTCGTGCCTAAGAGTCTTAACTCTCTTTAGTCATTTTCTTCTAATCCTTCTCTTGTGCTTATAGGAAATGAATACAAGAAGGAACAATGCAATGAGGGCCGGTGAGGAGAATGTAAATGAGGTGGTTCCCCCTCAAGCTCCTCAAAACCCTCAAGTTCCTATTGAAGAAGGGGGCTATGTCTAATGTTGAGATAAGGTCGGCTATTCATAATTTGACTCAAGTGTTGGCCACTCAAGTTGCTAGGGATGCTAAGGTGCAAGTGAACCCCAATGCTAGCACTACCGCTTCTAGGATAAGGGATTTCACAAGGATGAATACCCCTACTTTCTTTGACTCCAAAGTGGAAAAAGATCCACAAGGGTTCATTGATGAAGTCTTTAAGGTTCTAGAGGCTATGGGTGTGTCTTCTCAAGAAAAGGCAGAGTTAGCCGCCTATCAACTCAAAGATGTGGCACAAGTGTGGTATTAACAATGGAAGGAGGGGAGACCTATTGGAGAGGGTCCGATAAATTGGGCTACATTCAAGACGGCTTTTCTTGATAGGTTTTTCCCCTTGGAACTAAGGGACAGGAAAATGCAAGAATTCATCAACATCCGTCAAGGGGGTATGAGTGTGAAGGAGTATGGCCTCAAGTTCACTCAATTGTCCAAGCATGCTCCTACTTTAGTGTCGGACTCTAGAGCTACAATGAACAAATTTGTTGTGAAGGTATCCGATCTTGTGGTGAATGAATGTAGATCGGCTATGCTAATCCCAAAAATGGACATTTCTCGTCTTATGGTTCATGCCGAACAAATTGA
>JAJOOB010016858.1:0-18942 GCA_029582485.1 Solanum tarapatanum
AGTATTTAAATTCTGGATCGAAGGGCTATATGTAAGTCTAAAAGTTAAGGTGATCAAGTGTATATAAGTTTTGAGTTAAACTAAGGAGATTACGCTCGAAAAATGAATAAAAGAATTGAGGTGCTTGTTGGACTTGATAAAGCTAGCAGGTGTCACCTCCTTGCTTAGCTCAAATGGACTAGTTAGATGGGGAAGTTTAGTTCATGCATTAGTGGGCTCAATTCAGGCCCAAATTAAATAAAAAGGAAAAGGGAATGGAGATGAGGCCTCACACCAATCTATCCAAGTCCAACTACTTGAGCCCAATAAAGACTAAGGCCCAAATTAAGGATATAATTCTGGCCCATGGCTTAATATTAGAAAGGGGAAAGATTGCAGCCCAAGATGATTACATAAAGGGCCCATTTTGTGTGTATATAATTCCAAGCAGATGCATCACCTACTTGGACCACTTTGACAAATTAGTGGCTGATATTAAAACTTAAGAGGTGGGGAAAAATAAGACCTTTATAATCCCCAAGTTGCTGGCCATTTCCTCACTTTTAAGAATAGATAAAAAAATCAGATTTCTCTCTAGGCTTCTCCTCTCTCTTTCAAAGCATAGCAGCAACCACAAGTTCCTAGGGTTCCTGGATAAACCCAAGCCCTTGCAAGGTAAGATAAGTGAAATTACTAATGGATTTAGCCTAGTTCTCTCGTGGAAGGCTAGATAAACATGTTATTAGTTAAGAACAAGTAGAAGACTGAATCTGTCAAAAGTTTAATTGCTCACTTTCCTTTGTTATTGAAAGGCTTTTCTCTTTTTCTTTGGCCTATGTGAAGGGAAACTCAAGTTATTGATAAGTTAAAGTTAAAAGAAAATAAGTTATAAGAATTAAGGTAAAGTGACTGCCCTATCTTTGTCTTCCTTAAACACGAGTCTAAGTATGATATTTTAAGTATACTGTTGATAAGAACTCGTGGGATGATGATGGGAAACTATGGTTTCACGTCCTCTATTATATGTTGGATTGTTAGGACTGTTTTGGGATAGGTTGATCTGTAAACATATTGGGGACAGCTTGGTTGATGTCTAGAAAGGGTGTAAATTGTTGATATTGAAATATAGTTGTGTAATGTACAAATGCAATAAAAGAAGGCGGGGTTGAAAGAACACCTTTACTTTGGTAATTATGGGTTTGCTGCCCGAGCATTATTGTTGAGTGAGATTGGACTGCCTAGTCATGTTTAGTAACTACTAATACTAGTTTATCACCTACTCTATTGTAGATAAGTATTTGAAAAGAAAGGAAGGTACTTCAAGGTAACTACAAGGTAGTACAACAAGGTAAGTAAGGCTTTTCGATTTCCTACTAATTGGCAAGAAATCTGGACTCGTCCTCGACACATAGAGGCAGCCTACCAGCTCCAACACGACTTATGACCTTATTCTCACTCTTTAACATGTCTGGACGTTCGAATACACGTTCACTGTCAAATCTGTACATATACACTGAATACCCTGAATGAGTTCTCCTTTTAACTAAATAAGGTCCATATATTATTTCAGCTCCTATGCATTTCACTAATTGTGTAACTACTCTCTACGTTGTTGTTCTTGCATTATATGATTATTACACGTCACTTGTTGACTACATAGTTCCATAACTCAAAATGCTATGACCACCAAAAGAATCATCTCAAATTTTAATGGAAAGATATTAAATGAATCTGCTTATTGATGGGTGGTATCCCAAGGGTGGAAGAATCACCTAGCATGGGTCGATCCTAATATTACGGGTGGTATCCCAGGGGTTAAAGGAATGCCTAACATGGGTCGATCCCGATTTATATGTCTACCACTGATCGGCTGGTCATTCATATTATATGATGTGCAGAGAGTGTAAAGTAAAGAATGATAAAGTAAAGAAAAGAATGTAAAGTACCTGATTCCATAATATGAGAAAAGGTGGTCTTGTATCCTTACATCGGTATATGTTTTCATTTGAGTTCTTATTTCACATATAGTACTTTATCCCTTACATACTCAGTACATTCTCCCGTACTGACGTCTCTCTCGGGGGACCTGCAATTCATGTTGCAGGTATAGGAGCTGGTTGATCTCCCCAGTAGGAGAACAGAACATCCAGCGGCTATTAGTGAGCTCCAGGTTGATTCGGGGCTTTCCGAGTCTATAGCATGTATTTTGATATTGTATAGTAGTTGAGTGTTAGGCTGGGCCTGTCCCGACCTTAATCCCATAATGTTTTATCATTTAGAGGTTTTGTAGACTATGCATAGTGAAGTGTGGTTGTGTCTCGTGTCTTAGACATCATTGCCCCAACGGCCAAGTAATGTTCACTTTCTTTTGGCTTGTTAATACTGTCTACTTTCATGAAAACATGTTATCCACTATGGAAGCACCTTTAAATGTTCATAGATAGAGCATGATTACAGGTTGGTCCTCCCGAGCCTTCTCGGCAACGGGTGTCGGTCCGCCTTAATGGGATTTTGGGTGTGACAATGTGGATACACTAGTTGATCCTATTAATGACCAAATTGATTTTTCTAGTAGGATCGATTTGTGCCCACCTAGTGTTGACACATGTAGTTTGATTGCTAGTTCATTATCGTGTGATAATTGTGTTGATCAACCTGCTTGTGAGTGTAGTTCACTGCTTGAGGGTCCTTGTAATGTGATTAAGGAATCTCAAGTAAGTGGTGCTAATGATAATGTTGATCTATTGAATAGGAGTCACTCTATGATCATATCTTTTATGAAAGATCCGATTGCTTGTTTTGCTCATAGGGATTATGTGCTTGAAAATGCTTTGAAAAATGATTTGTACCTTTTTGAGGGTGAACTTGCATGTTTTAATTCTTCCCTAGTGGTTGATCATTCCCTCTTTAAGTACAATATCTTATTTGAAGATGATGAAAATAATTCCTAGTGATGTACCTAGTGGTGTGAATTTTGAGAGCAATATAGTTCTTGCTAGCTATACTTGTTATAGTAACCCACTATCGTGTGAGGCTTTCCCTCCCAAAGATGAAAATCTCTTCTTGGAAGATGAAGTACTTTTGTGGGGAAGGAATGTGATGAGGAGGGAGGTGGTGTTTGTTTTCCAATTACTTCTTCTTCTTGGTGTATTTCACTTCTTAATGGTATGACCAGAGCCTTTGAGCCTATTCTTAGTCATACCCATGTAAACACCCTTGAGGAAGTTGATTTTAGAGACATCTTTCTCTATTACTTGTTTATATACGATGAAGCTCATGGTATTGAGTGGAGTGTGTTATTTGAAGGAAAGAGTGTCAACCAAGTATCAATATATAAAAAAAGAGTTCGAATAAAACCAAGTATCAAATTATGTTCGAAGACCACCTTTGTTAACTCTTGTGGGATCATGTATGTTACATTCTTGTCTTTAACTTTCTGTGTGTTATGATCTTATAAGGCATGTGATACGAATGACAAGCTGATGAATGGTAGAAAAGGATGACCCATGCTAGGCATTTTAACCCGGAAGATCTTTAATAAATACATCGGGAAATTCATTTACCACCGGAATGGATTGAAGAGTTGATGGCTCTGCATCTATATTTTTCACTCTGACCAGATGGCATATGTATCCTTTGGACATCATCTTCTTTGCCTTAAGATAAGAAATAAATTTACCTCTTGGTGCCCCAATATTACCTTTCCATTCAAGGACAGCCTCTTTTGGAAACTGGAAATGCACTATCTTAGTTCGGCAAGTGGCATAACAAGAAGCTAACCAATCCATACCCATTATAACATCAAAATCTACCATTTCTAGCTCAACAAGATCAGCCAATGTATTATGATCACAAATAGTAACAATGCAATTATGATAAACCCTTCTAGCTATAATTGACCAATCAGTGTAGACACTTCAAATTGTTTCACTAATAATTCTGGTGTTCTTTTGAACTTTCCCGCATACAATGGAGTAACATATGACAATGTAGACCCCAGATCAATTAGTGCATATACAATATGTGAAAAGATGGACAGTGTACCTGTAACCACATCCGGTGAAGCTTCCAAATTGTCGGTCCCCTAGACCATATGTGCGATTCTGATATCCACTAGAACTAGCTGCTCCCCTAGCTCTTCTACCACGACCTGTAGGCATTTTTATTCCCCTACCTAAAGGGTGTTGATGACGACGATGCAGCAACCGATCTAGTAGGTTGCGCAACACCACATGTGCCCCTATGAGGGAAGTTTCTCATCATATGCCCCGATGTACCATACCAAAAACAAACATCTGTCCCAAACCTACATGCACCTAGATGATTCCTTCCACAGTGTTTTCAAGACTGTCGAGGAGGCCTTGATTGGCTCGTACTTCCCTGCTCTTGATGACCCGCTATTTGTGAACCTTGGATTTCACTTGTTTGCCCAAACTGATTTCCCCTAAACCCTTGAAATTGAGGTGGGGCACTAGCTGTAGAGTAGGAAGATGATGGTCTTGGTGGTCTGTTAAAGAACCGAGGCCTAAACTCACCTTGGGATGGTGTAAACTGCCCCAGGGATCTAGCCCTCTTAGGATGCCCTATTTTCGACTCTTGTGTCCTTCTTCTTAGTCTTTGATCCTCCAACTTTTGCGCAAAAGCTTGCATCCTTGCTATGTCCATATCTTTATTCAACAAAGCAATGGTACAATCTCTAACCATATATGAATATAATCTATCCACATATCGATGAACTATCCTCTATAGTAGCTACTACATTAGGAACATACCTGGCCAAGGAATTAAATTTGAGACTGTACTCTCTCACACTCATACTTCCTTGGTGGAGATTTAAGAACTGATCCGCACGGACCTCTCAATTCTCCAATGGCAGGTAATGGTCAAGGAATGCCTTTTTGAACTCTTTCCATGTAGCTCAAGGTACATTTGTTCCCCTAAATTGGTTCCAAGCGTCACACTGCATTATAGCCACACCCTTTAATCTATATGTTACTAGCTCGAGCGCTTCTTTACCACTTACATGCATAACATCGAAAGTGCATTGGATCTGATCTATAAAGTCTTGTGGATCTTAATTAGGATATGACCCGGTGAATGATGGAGGGTCCAAATTAAGGAAATCACGTATCCACATGCCAGCTGCTTTATCTACACCACTAGTACCTGCAACTAGACCTTCTTGCCTTAGGCCATGGCCAGCAACTATACAAGCCAATAATTGGACTGCATTCCTCAAATCTTTCTTGGTAGCATTAATAGGGGGCTCTTGAGGTGCAGCTTCCCTCCTTAGATCTTTTGGAGATGGAGGGGTCGGGGAAGTCTGTGATGGAGACTCATCATGAGCCTCACCTTGAACAGCTTGACTAGGTGGTGGTTGGCTGGTCCCTTCTTGGGCAGCCACATTTACTCGCTTACTAGTACTTTTAATCCTTCTCGTAACCGGCATCTTCGCTATAATAAAATAATTTAGAAGTTAGGTATGATTCACATACAACATTGGTTCTATCGCACGATCTAAGAAATGAAAGAAAAAAGACAACTTCTACATGTCCTGTAGCCTCCTGTTTATAAATGTGGTGCACAACACATCCATAAGCAAGACTCTACATAGACACGGCTTTGTAAACTCCCTAGAATGACCTGCTCTGATACCACTTTTGTCAAGCCTCAAATCCCATTAAGACGGACAGGCACCCGACGCCCTAAAGGCCCGAGAGAACCAACATGTAACCTATGCTTATTATGCATATAACTATGACAATCTTGTGACAAGTTCACATAGGATGCAGTGATACGAACCGACATAAGTAGACTCAAAACTTATATACAAGACTTGGTCATTGAAGCCACAACTTGTTAAGACGCAACAGAACCATATGCATAAGTCTACAAAGCCTCTAAAAGATAGAAAACCTTAGAGTAGGTCGGGACAGACCCCGCCTTACTCTTAACTACGATACAATACCAAAATGAATCTACCAAGGACTCAGTAAAGCTCCGAAGTAACCTGGAGCTCACCAAAAGTAGCTGAGTGTCGTGTGCTCCTATTAAGGAGGTCTACTAACTGGAGTACATGTGCCTGCAACATGAATTGCCCGCGAGGGACGTCAGTACGAAAAAAATGTACTTGGTATGTAAGGCAATAATACATATAAAATAAGAATTCGAATGAAACCAAGTATCACTATATGTGTGCATAAATCAGAACAGAAGACCACCTTTGTTAACTCTTGTGGGATCATTTATGTTATATTCTTGTCTTTACCTTTCCGTGTGTTATGCTCTAATAAGGCATGTGATACGAATGACCAGTTGATCAGTGGTAGAAGAGGATGACCCATGCTAGGCATTTTAACCCCTGGGATGCGGTCCTCATCATTACAAAAATTGGGATCGGCCCATGCTAGGCTTTCGCCCCTAAGATGCCACCTTTCTATACCAATTGCGATTACCTCACTTAGATTTTTTAATCTTTGAGATTATTGTTTTGGTGGTCATAATCATTTTTGATATTTGGAACTACGGACCAGTAGTAGAAGACATGAAAATAATACTTCAAGACAGTTACAATGACATAAGGAGCTGTGTAATATCAATGCATTACTTGTGAGCTTAAATGACACAATTGACTTCAAGTGACTATACAGTACTGAACATATAATGAAGTAATTCTATACTCTAAGGAGAGGGGGGGAAGCTGCCACTATGTTTCCTTTACTAGGAATAGAACTTAGGAAAGCCACTTAAATTCCTCTATTCTGCTATAATAACCCCTTTCCTTACATATTTCTCGACTAATCCAGACTGTCCTGAAACCGTAGTTTCCCTACAACCACAAGTCGTTCTTTTTCCTTACCCTCTTTATCAATGTTGAGTCCATACACAGTTAAAGTTACACTCCTTCACATAAGCATATCATAGCTCACACATATTCAACATCTGGGCAAGTATACTGAACACATCCAAATCTAGACAACCAATAATGTGCACAAATCACATCATAGCATCCAAACAAATATAACTTACACACCAACCATCATTTTATACAATATATGCACACATTGACAATTTTTCAAGCTACAACTCACAGACAAGTCCAAGTTATTGATTAATTCGCTCCATGAATGACCATTACTGGTCATCCATGCATTTATACAACCTCTAAGGCTCTACCAATAAGAACCTTCTCAGCTTCAATTTACCTTGCTTGTTTCCCTTCAGCAGTGACCACAACGTCCATTTCACTTTGCTAAGATACTAATTAGATTCTAGAGATACCAATTGGACTCAACTCATACAACAAGTGATAATTCGCACAAAAGGAGAGAAGAAATGGAACAACTTCCTAGAATCCTTCATAGCTTCCTGAAGATTAGATGTAGACGTCAATACACCAATCCTCAGAAGTCTATTCCATATTTTCTTTTGTAATGGGAGACCGATAACCTGGGCTGTGAAACCAATTTGTCACGACCCAACCCACCGGGCCGTGCGGGCATCGACTCTAACACCTCAGTAGGATAACCATCAATTTGTGCGTGTCATCCTTGCGCAAGGGCCATGCTAATCTTCTCTGTATCATTCCAATTTTATCAGATGTCCCAAGTACAACCACTACCAATTAGGACAACTACTCATGACCCACCCTTACTTCTTTCACATCACAAGACAACCCTTGACACCATAGTACATTCTATCCAGGCTCGCCAACCATTTCAATACGAATCCCCTTCAGAAGGTAGAGTTTAACTACTATTTAGATCATAACCCTAATCTACTCCTCATTATTTAAAAACGTAGACAGCCCTTCTAACCATATTCTATAACCACACCTGGACCCTCTATCTCCTCTTACCCGTCCACATATTAGTGAGCTCGCTCATTCTAAATCAACCCCAACAACTAGATATAATCTATTAAATTACAACACTGTAAACCCACCTATTCATGATGCATAAATCAATTATCTTTTAAGGGTACACACAATTTCCAATAGCCATGACAAGTAGACATAAACATAATAATCACAAGTGGTTCTCTCATGGAACCCATACCCAAACTGTTAGTGTGTCAAAATGTGACACCCAATCCAATATATATGTGTTGGAATGTGACACCCGATCCAATATATGTGTCGGAATGTGACACCGATCTAATATATGTGTCAGAACATGACACCCGACCAAATTGGGGTGTCAAAACGTGACAACCAATCCAATTAGTACAACCACAGTCATAATCACATCCATAAAGAACAGTACTCATTATCATACAATCAAGTAATATGTTCATGGTATGTGATAATTCATATACATATAGTCATTTGCATTAGATTCGATTTACATTCCTCGTTCTCACACATGCATGCACACAACAACGCGATAACTTGCATTTCTCATGCCAACAGGAAATCAAACCATCACATAACCCTAGGTCACAAGACAAGACTTTCACTCATGATACATATCAACCTTCACAACTACGGTATATGTACAATCCTCCCTTTTCAATGCCGGAAGTCCTACCCATAAATTCTACCATCAATTAACTATAGAATAGCAGAGAGCATGAATTTACTACTACTCAAGTAAATAAATCTAGCCTACCTAGGCGCCAAGCAGCTGCACAAGATTATGGCTCCAATCCTGGATTTGATCGAGAATCCGCAAGCTATCACCATCCTTGTGCGAGAAATCTCTTCCTCCTACTTTCCCAAGCCTAGAGCAGTATTTTGAGGGTTTCTGGGTTGATCCTCGCCTATTTTTGATGTTTTGGAAAAAATGAGATATAAGGCTTCACGTCATTTATGTTCTGCCCCCGACTATCCCACTCTTTTGCTCCCTATCCCACTGGAGTGCCACCACCTTAGCGGCATCTGTCCCACTTTGACAGGATGTTGGGCCCAGTTCTCCCAACGTTTTTCCTTTTTTAAATAACGATGGTTGGGGTCGTTACACATTTTAGGCCCTGTATTATTTATCATATTTCCATAATTAGTGGACTAATGGCTAACTTTAAAATATTTTTCTCCATTATAAACTAAAAATGTGATACAAAACTTATATATTCATTTAATTAGACTGCAAAACTAATATTATGTACTTGCAACAAAATGGGAGGTTGTTGCTCATAAATTACAAGGGCTCTTAGTCACTTTTCAATTGAATATGTACCGTTGTTTGTTTTCTATATATTCAAAGGAAGAAAAAGCATTACATCCCCAAAACTCAAAAATTCTCCTCTCTGAAATTAGCAATAACAACAATTTTCTCTAAGGAAAAATGAGTAATCTTAAATTGAAGTTCTTAAAGGTTTATAAAGTACTGAAATCTAAGCTTATTAAGGATCAAGATTTAAAGTTTACTTATGATGGTAAAAATTTGTAAGAGATAGGATATGCGCTAAAAATACCCGTTCGACCCATTTACGACCATTAGCAGTAAACTTGAAATATGGGTCATTAAGAAGCTCAAATTTCAATAATTTGTAAGAACTGCAAGAACTTTGGATTCAGATACCTCATTTTTCATAGAAAAAAAATATTGTTTTTGTTAATTTTAGAGAAAGGGTAGAATTTTTTATATTAGGGATGCAATGTTTTTCTTCTTTTTCATTAACAAGAAACAAACATTGGTGCATTTGGTTGAAAATGACGAAAAACACCTGTAATTTATGAGAAGCACCCTCCCTTTTTGTAGCAAGTACATAGTATTAGTATTAATGTTGAATAAAACCAATAAATCTATTATGTATAACTTTGAATAGTAGTTCATTGTGGAGAATTAGATTATTTTGCGGATCGCCATCATCCCACTAATTATTAAAATACAATAATATGAAGAAGGGCCTAAAATGTCCCTCGACTTTTTGAATTGGTAAAAAACTACGCTCCAGCCACCTTTTGAATTCCAAATACCCCTAACGTCAATCTTGTTGTCAAATTTAAATTTCTCAGTTGTTAATACGAGTAATTTTGCTAGTAAATTTGTTAGAGACACGAACATTGGATAGTGTTAGGACTCATAGGCCAATATTCTTTGTCTACTACTTTTAGGAGTCTTATACTTCGAGTTATGTTATATTACGTCTCTATGCACTTGTACAATATAAATATAGTTGATGATATGTATTGGCTTTTAGAACCGTGAGTTATTCATTACATGTTATCATATGTTCAGTAATACCCATTGCTAATCAAAATTTCCTTCTACCATATTGTACTTTTGAATCTTTTTAGGTGATATGGCTTCTTAGCCACTTTTAATTCCATCTTCTTTAGATATCTCCTTGTATTTTTCTACAACTATAATTGTACCTGCAGTAGTTTCTACAAGTTGTACCATTTCTAATTCTTCAAGCTCTTCTCGTCAACCTTAAACTATTCCTCTATTGCCTTCTTTACCTTCATTGGTCCATATCAACTCTGCTCCTCCCAACATTTTGCTTATATCCTCTCTGGCCCAAAGTGAACAACCCACTCTCTTACTGTATGTTGGATCAGTGGATCCACCAAGTTTTATAAATTTTTCACTCTACGACAGCATTGGCTACACCTAACGTCACAAATTTGGTGACTATCAAATTAAATTCCATTGAAGATAAACTCACTTGGCATACAAAATTTACCTCTTTGTTACTTTATCATTAACTGGTTGGCTTTGTAGATTGCTCTATATCTACCCCGCATGAATTTGTAATGATGCCTCCGGTAACCATTAAGTTAACCACCACTATCGTACATGGCTAAGAATTGATCAAAGTATACGTTCATGGCTGTTTTCTACATTGTCTAGAGAGGTTCTTCTTGACGTTCACTTGCTTCCTCCATTACATGACATTTGGCTCTCGTTGAACCGATGTTTTCAGAATGTTAGTCAGGCTAAATTAGTTGAACTCAAATGCCAACTTACAACTATGTTAAAAGAAGATCCCCTTACAATTGATATAGTTGATTTCCTTGCTTCCATGAACTCTCCAGTTACTAATCATAATATTGTAGATCATGTCATCTTGGATTCGGCAGGTAGTATGACATATTGGTTGGACTCATAACTCACTTTCAAGGTCAACTTTTTATTGAGGAACTTTGCACTAAGCTGTGCTACATTAGCATCGCCTGCAACACTTCGAGGAATCTGTAACGATCCTAAAAATGAACTCATGAAACTAGAGCCTCGTGTGTTGGTATATAGTTGATAATCTTGTATAAATGCTTAAAAATGGTGTTAGAGGTCAGTTTGGTTGTGTTGGAGGTCAAACGTCAAGAGATGTCCACGACGTCCAGAAACTAGTCTTCTGTGTACTAGTGTGTTGTCCTTGATTTGGTGAGTTGTTTGGAGTCAAAAAGCAGTGGAAGTGACCCTAGTGTCTAGATGAACATGTTTAGGGTCAAAACGCCCAGGTACGGCTCCCCAAGGACCACCCTACGAGTCCTTGAAGAGGACCCAAACGCTAACCTAAAAGCTGTCAAAACCAGAAGCCATCCACGAGCCCCATTGACGTGGTGGATTGGCTTCGTGAGTTGAGACTTAGTCTCCTCACCAAAGCTTCTCCAACACTCTCTCTGAAACTTTTGACGAGCAGCCAGGACAGGTTGTCAATTCATCCACGGTCCGTGGATGGTGGCTGTCAATTAGCACTGTGTTGCTGTCCAAAAATCTGCCTAGCCAAGGGTGGTTTGGTAAATTCCACCCTTGGCCAATTAAATGCATGGACGGTTGTGTTAACTTATTTTAGGTATTTTAAAGGTATTAAAGCATTTAAAAGGTATTTTTGAAATCATTCTTCAAATTAAAACTCCCAAAGACTTTCTATCTCTAAAGTTCTCTCAAGTTCAAGGAAGAAGAAGGTGGAGAGCTAGGATTTCAAATTGAGGTTTCCTTCCACCAAATTTTTTTGGGATTTCATCAATTAAGGTATGGTAGCTCTTTATCTAAAGCTAGTTTTCGCTTTAGAGCCAATCTCAAATGAATTTTAAAGTTTTCCAAAAAGTTATGAAAAAGCTTGTTTCTCAATTCTCTTAAGGGTTATTGCATGAAAATGGTTTCAATGATTAAATATGATGTTATTAATTTTTGATTGAAGGTTATTGAATGAAAAACTCTATGAACCCTTCTCTTCCACAAAACCCTAGAATTTGCTTATGAAGTGGGTCTTTTGCTTAAAATCCAAAGTTTATGAAATTGTGTTTGGATTGGATTATATGGGTGACTCTTATTATTTTCTATATCTATCTATGATGAATTGTTGATGTATGGATGAATTGAAAGTTGTGGCCTTATGGGCAAGTTATGGATGAATTCTCTTGTGGTAAGTAAAATGGTGGGGACTTGAGTGTTGTTGAATATGGCTTTGGAGGATGGTAAGTTGGCTTAATCTCATATTATTGATATAATTGTTCTTGTTTGGTTTGATCCACTTAAGGTGGAGGTGTTTAATTATGGAATGTATTATAGACATGGCCTTGAAGGCATTATCTATTAAATTAAAGTGTTATCAAGTTATGAAGTGTCATTGTACTATGTGAAGGTATAAATGTGAAGGTATTCTTATGGACATAAGGTGATCTTGTATAAAGTGTTATTACATTATGATTGAAAGTGTGATCTCTTCTAATGTTCATATATGTGCTGATGTTAGACTATGAAGAGTCTCTATATGGTAATGTTGTGGCTTGCTTGGTAGACTTAGATGCTCCTTCTTGTTACATGAAAGCTTATGGAATGAATGAATGTCTAGGAAAGGTAGACCTAAGCATGGTGCCCTTTCTATGAATGATAAAGAAGGACTTCTAGGCTAAGCCTTGAATCGGTAAACCTAAGCATGGTGCCCTTTCATAAGTCTAGACTCCTAAGTGAATGAAAAACCTTGAAGTGGTGGACCTTAGAGTGATGACCTTCTTCTTGTGTGAAATGATAGACTTAGAGTTGGTGGACCTGAGCGGTAAAAAACTTTCTCTAGGAAAGTCAATGAGCTATCCTATTGAACCTTGATCGGTAGATCCTTGTGGTGCCCTTCTTGGTAGAAGTACTATGGGTCGGCTAGACTTAGTGATGGAGCCCTCTCTAGTACATACATGTGAATGAAATTACTCTATGGGAACTAAGGCTAAGCACCAAGTGGATATGGTTAAGAAGGTAGCCCTCTCTAGGTATGAGGTTACGGTACAATGAACTTCTTTGGATATCCCCTAAACCATGTGCCTACATCGGTTGCTTATTAGTTCTACCCTTGGCAAGTAGAACACCTTCCACAGAGTAGGGTAGACTCCGGACTCCATGCATAGCTAGTATGGTCTATGTCAATTAATGCATATTTCCTATCATGTGGGATGTGCACTCTAGTTATTGGATAGGTTCTACAAAGTGTAGGTGGTAGTATGGGATGCTATCTACACATGGCACGAGTAGGCCTAGAAGATGCTAAAGTGAGTTCCCTAAGTCTAAATGACTATTATGTGAAAGTCCCCTAATTGCTTGAATGTCTCCTAAAATGGTGTAATAAAGAATGTTGCCTTAGCATCTTATATTGTAATGATAAGTTCTTTATCTATGGTAACCCTTAAGAACACTTCGGTGTATATGAAAAGGTTGTATGGGTGGTCATTTCATGTCTCACTTAAGTATGGCTTAGGGTTACCTAAGATACAGGTTTCAAGACTATGAGAGGACTTACTTGACTATTATGTTTATGTGTTGTACATTGGTACTAGTTGAGTATGTCTATTATGTGGGTATTGTCTTATATGTGGATGATGACTTGAAATGTGTCTCTTATACTTGTGTTATGAAGGTTTTATAAAAAATGGCATGAAAGCATTTATTTCAATTAAATGTCCATTTTAGCATATTTTTGCATAGTCATCATACTTAGTACTTAATTGTGCTAATTCCATATTCTCTCTATTTTCTACAAGTTTAGGTTCTGGCAAGTGAGCGGGTTCTATAGTAAGCTTGGATTTGAAGTTCTTCCAAGATCTTGTGGTATGTACTCATATGGTGAGGACAAGACTTTTCTTTTCTAGTTTTATGATAAGGTTCTTGTAATAGACTTAATAGACTTCTTTTGATTGTAAAGGGCCATGTCCCTAGTGTGTTTTCAGGCTTATGTCTAACTAAGATGGCTAAGAGACTTAGTATTCCGCTTGTGTACTTTTGAAAGATGTTTTAGAAAGTGACCTTTGAGTCTTCTGGATTTTCTTTTAGGCAAAATGGTCTGGTGGACCCTTATACTTGTATCAGTTTGTATTCTGAACCCTTCTACTTATAGCTTTGTCATCTGGACCCTTAAACTCAATCAAACACAATTTAACAAACCCCTCTGACCGTTGACCAGGCTTATGTGGCAGTAAGATGTCTGAGTTGGCAAAAGTGTGTAACTACACGCCTATTAAGGCGAGTGAGGAGCATTTTTACTTAAAAAATACTTTAAATTATAAAAAAAATAATTTTTTTAAACCATTAATTAAAAACTCCTTCTTCTTCACCCATTACACCTTATTTTCAGCCATATTCATCCCTTGCCCAACCTTTTTTTTTTTTCCACAATCTATTTTTCGGCTAGATCTAGTGTGTTGGCTTAGGTTGTTGGTTTTGTGAGGTTGAAGAAGGAAAGGAAAATGGTTGTGATGTGTGGCGGAGATGAAGGCAGGTAAAGGAAGGAATATGAGTGGTTTCGCTGACAACAATGGCGACGGCGGCGATGGTTTGGGCCATGAAACAATGGGAAGGGGAGAAACTATAATGGGTAGATTTCAACGAGTTTCACGACATAGGTTGGTGTGAAATTGTATTTGTAAGCAATTTGGGGTGTGAGGATTATGAAAAGCTTGGCCAGATCTGGTTGTGCGGTGGATTAAGTTGCTGTTACTGTGGAGGTTGGAGGGAAAGAAAAATAGTGATGGTGTGCGGCGGAGATGAAGATGGGTGAGGGAGAAAGTATATGTGATTTCGCCGGCAAAAATTGTGACGACGCCGGCGATGGCTTTCTTTTGGTCGTGAAATAGGGAGAATTAGAAATGCCAATAATTAATTAAAATGTTATTATTTTACATTTTATTATTTGGTTAATAATTTTAAAAAATAGTTATGATATAATTATGATGTGTCATTAATATATCTAACGTGGATATGACATGTCAATTATATAAAGGAGAGTGAGCTACACACATGGTTGGAGGGGCTTAAAAGTCTCATTTTAATTGAGTTTAAGGATCTTAATGACAAAGCTATAAGTAGAAGGGTTCAGAACACAAACTAATACAAGTATATGGGTTCACCAGACCATTTCGCCTTTGTTTTAAAGAGATTTTAATTCTGCACTATTTTGCACACCTAATGAGATGAATGCTAAGGGCTTGTATAAGACCTTCGAGAGGTCGAATACGCATGTTACGACTTGGGGGTGCTCTCGGGTCGTGACAAAATCAAACTCTACTGTCTCACATCAGGCATTTGTCGCTCAAAATGTGTCTTCTTGTTAATCACTTGCATCTTATGGCCATGGAGTATCACAGGGGGGTCGTGGTAGAGGTCGTTATTCCACATCTACAGGTCGGGGTTCTATTAACGAGGTCGAGGCTCATTCAATTAAAATCATCCGCAACAACTCACCACATCCAGTAATTTTTCCCATAGTGGTTTTCATGGGCAGTCCTCGTCAAGTATTATTTGTGGCTCTCCATCTCATTGTCATTCACACTTTGTTAGTTCACCATCCACTGGACTCTTACGACCACAACATTCTTCTCGTATATGTCAAATTTGTGGGTTTCCTTGTTATGCGGCATTACATTGCACTAATCGTTTTAATCATGCTTTATTTTCTAATAATCTTCCCAAGTTTGTGGCTACTATATATGTTGGAGAACCAAATGAATAAGCTTGTCTGCTCATATGACCCTTTTAGAAGGTAATATTGTGCCGAAATCACATTACACTAGCTTTGATCGTGTTTTGGTTTGAAATGGTACTCTACTCTATATTGATATCATTAGATATTCTCAATTTCATCTAGAGCTCCTCCCCTCGACATGCCCTCCATATTTCATGCTCCCTAGCTTCGTCATAATTTACTTTTTGTCAAGAGGTTGTGTAAGGATATTAATTATTTTATTAGGTTTGATTCAGTTGCTAGCTTCACCCATCAATGAGAATGGAAACAACCTGAGATAGATTGATTCTTGTGATATGTTCTTGAATGAGAACGGACCACAAATGTTCACGAAGTTCTGAATATGCTCATAGGGGTCTTCGTGAGCCAATCCTCCATATAGACCTTTTATTTGGAGGAGCTGTAGCATTGTGCTAGTAACATGGAAGACAACGTTCCCTTCAATTGGAGGTAGACGTATTGCACAAACACCACCCAATTGGATTGGGTCATTCACATCATTAAGATTCCCAATATCATCTTGGTGGCCCACTTGACTACCATTACTCTCATTTACGCTCATCTATTCCTCTGTTCAACACAAGCAACACAAAAAAAAACTAAAGTGAGTCGATTCAACTACAACCAAAAAGATAACAATTCAACTTCAATAAAAGAATTTTAAACAACATCACTCCCCGGTAGCGATGCCATTTTTATTAATGTTTCAAGCATACCTCATCCAATTCTAGGTGTAAATGATCGTTAACTAGTATAAAACCCAACAAAGAGTAGGGGTCAAACCCACAGGGAGCGGTACGTGTTCAAATTCAATTAGAAAGTACAAACGTGGTCTTATTAGTTATAGAAATAGAAATTATCAAAAAAGACATGTAAACAAGTCTAAGGGGATGAAATTAAGGTAAGATGGGGGGGGGGGGTTTGATTTGCAATTATCAACTACAATACAGTCAAACACTAATGAAATAACAATATTGAGAGGAGTTCTCGGGATGTGATCGATTATAGGCAAATTTTACTATATGGGTAATTGAAACTACTGATAAATAGCTAAATATCAGTGGGTAGGCTAGACTATAAGGGTAATAGATTAATTTAAAACAACTATCTCAAATTAAGTGATTTCTTTTGAGCATCAACAAGATTAACAAAATAAGAACAACCCACACTTAATGCATCTACTCTTTAGAGCTAGATAGGTTGAATTGAGGTTAGGATTTACTCTTTTGAGCTAAACCCATATCATCCCAATAACTACAATCATCAATTGGAGGCTTGGATTCTAAAACCTCTCTTTCAAGCAAGCCCATAATTCTAAGTTCGAATTGCATTTGCAACTAGAATTCATAGATTAAAACACAATTATCAATGAAAACCCACTTCAATATAACATTGAAATTAGCAAGCAACTGGTTAGCTGAGTTGCAAAGGGATTCCATCACCTCTTAGGATGAGCTTACCGCAACATTTAATGTGAGATTCTTTCCCCCATCAAGGATGATGACGCTCAGAGATAGCATCCAAGGTTTCAAACGCTTGGAAGGTGAACCAATCCATGAGACGTGGCTGACGTTTAAGAAGTTGGTGCTTCAATGTCCAACTCAAGGACTGCAAAATCATATATTGCAGCAGTACTTCTATAGGAGCCTTCACTCAATGAACAAAGGAGTTTCTGATCAACTTGTTCTCGGAGGTATAATGCAACAACCCTATGAAGTAGCGTCTCAACTCCTTGATAGAATGACTAAGATCAATAGAGTGTGGTACACTCGTGAGGACCAAGTGTCTCATCTCACTTTTAGAATGTCTAAAGAGCAGATCGAAAAGGATCATGACCAAAACATGGCCAAAATGATGAGCCTGCTGGATATCTTAGCGAAAAATGTGATGGGTAGTGGATCGAAGAGTGTAAGTTTGTGGGTGTTGGTGGAGCAAAGTAGAAGAAGCACAATTTCAAGTGTTGTATAATGAAGAACTGAACTTCCTAGCTAATCAAGTAGGGGGTTATCGTTCAAACTATCCAAGGCTGAGTGGAAATCTGGGTTGGAATAGAGATGATGGCTGGAGAGATAAAGATAGGGAATGACGTGACCATAACGTTGCTTGGAAGGAGAGAGAGGGTGATAAGGACAGATATGCCCCACCCCATGAGCGTCAAAAGACCAAGGAACTAGAAAATGTTTGTACGGACGACATGCTCTCACGCATTCTCAACAGAGTTGAAGGGTCGGACAAGGTGTTGAAAGAGATGAAGGAGGATGTCTCAAAACTTAATCAGACACTCACCTCCCATTAAGTGTAAATCAATCAGTTGGACCGCCGTTGGAACCACCGAGATTGAACGGGAACTCTATAAAACTTAACGGGCCACATGCTCAATCGGCGACTCGCCCAGTAGGTTGGCGAGCCCAACTTTGTCCATCGTTTGAACCCTTAAATTGCTGGGAGTCCTATAAAGCTCGGAGAGCCAAAATACCACTCAGCACATCTTCGAGTGGTTCGGTGGGCATGACTTATACCGCCGAATGGAAAGTGAACTGAATGGTTTTAAAGTCCAAACGGTTTAAAATTTCAAAAATACTTTCACTTTCTTAACTTTTCAACTCCCATACCCTCTCACCCGTCTTTAGATCTTTAGTATTCTTATGTTTTTACGCTCATACCTTGTGAAATCTATGAAAATATATATATTTGAAAAGATAATAATAAAGGGATACAACAGATATTATACACCAATGAAAGATACAGGAGCAGAAGCTAATATATGTAAATACAATTGTTTACCAGAAGATAAATGGAAAAAATTAAAAATACCGATAGTAGTAACATGATTTAATAATGAAGGAAGCATGATCACATATAAGGCAAAAAATATAAAAATACAAATATGGGATAAGATATTAATATAAAAGAAATGTATAACTTCGAACTTACAACAAAAGATATGCTATTAGGAATGCTATTTTTAGAAAAATTATACCCACATATAATAACAAAAACACATTGGTGGTTCACAACACCATGTAAACAAAAAATAGGAGCAAAAAGAGTAAATAACAAAAAATGAAA
>JAJOOB010016859.1:0-29925 GCA_029582485.1 Solanum tarapatanum
TTATTTTTAATCATAATATATTTTTGAAACGTTTGTATAAGAAATATATAATTATCATATTTAGTTTTATCAAAAATGTTATTTGATGATCGTGCGCATGCATTTATATGATTTGTTCCTTTAGTTATATAAAATTTTATGATATTAAGTACATTGCATGAAAAATATGATGATAATTATATTTTAATAAAATCAAAATGATGTAATATATTTGAACAATTAAATAAATTTTAATAATCTCCGCGCAACGCGCGGGCACATATACTAGTAATAATAATAATAATAATAATAATAATTCCTCCGTTTGTTTCATTTTGTTTGTACTATTTTTCTTTTTTTGTCCTTTTGAAAAAGAATAGCTCTTTTCTTTTTTGGCAATTCTTTTAATCATTATTTTTTATATGACAGGTTTAAAATTACAAGATTAAAAGACATTTTGATTCAATCTACATGTTTTTAATTTAAGATGACAAGGTTCAAAAAAAAAAAAGTTCCTAAACTACGCGGCAAGTGAAAACAAGACAATCAAATTAAAACAACAAGAGTAATTTTTTGGCACATCTCCGCTCTTTTTCTCTTTCAAAGGGGTGAATTGACATTTGATCGAGATGTGATTTTATCTCTTTCTTAGTTGTTCAAATAATTCGGGCTTGAAAATATTATAGATTTAATAACCGATTTGACAAAGTTTCTGAGAAGTCAATTTTTTTTCTTTTAAGTGTTTATTTAGAGAACTAAAGTGTTTGCTAAAGCTTTTAGAAAAAAAAAGTGATTTTGAGCCTAGTAAAATTTTAAAAAAATACTAACATTTTTTCTAAAGAATGTTTGGAATTTTGGTCAAACACATATTGTTATTCTACCATTGACAAAAATATTTTTCAAAATAATTAGTTAAATACAAATAACTACTCTCGAAAAATACTTTTTCAAAAAGCACTTCCGATAAAAAAAACATTTTTCAAAATAAGTTGTTTGGCCGTCAATTAAGCAAAGGGCTAAGCTTGGCAGTGGGTGTAAGGCAATAAAGGCCTATTTGTAACCAAAATTTAAGCAAAAACTCTCCACATTCAATGGCATTAACTTGTCAATCAAAGCTAGGATATAAACAATACATTTTTTTTCTCACTCGGTGTCCGAAGTTTGCATCTGCATTAAAGTTCCAATTAAATTTGTATCGCGCATTATAGGACACATTCGGAGATGATACTCCTAAACTATTTCACAATTGATGCTTATGCCAAATTTTTATTATTATTTTTTCATTTCCCCCTTTTAAAAATAATTAGATGATTTTATTTCCAACAATAGGAAATTAATTTTATAAATAAGTAATTATATTACGTGTTTGATAAAAATATCAAAACTAATAATAAGAACCTTAAGTATTTGGTAAAAAAAAAGATAAGTTGTTCTTTTGATAAATGACTAAATACCCTAATATTTCATATAGAAAGATTTGTTTTAAAAAAACAAAGAGACAGGACAATGAATATGAATGGAGTGGAGTGGAAATTAGAGATTTTGTATTGGAAAATGTTTTTTGCGAGTTAAAAAAAATAAAAATATATATGAAGAATAAAATAGTAAAAAAAAACTAACAAACTAAAAGTGTTTGAGACTATTTACTTGACCTATAATTAAGCACCTTGAGTGTTCACCAAGATACTTAAATAGTTAGTATCTACCTTTGATAAATAAAAGTAGTTGATATCAAAGACAAATTTTAAAATTTATGTTTGTTAAATTCAATCTTCAATGTTATTGCTATTGAATCTATTGTACTTCTAAATTTATCGACTCAAAATTTGATTTGCTGAAATGTGAGTACCTTTTTCTTAAAAAAATTATGCATATGTATCTTTTTCACATTGAAAATATTAAATTCAGGTGAAGTCATTAAGTATACGTCTACATTGAAATTTATGTCTTTAACTCAATTTAAAGTTTCACACTATTTTTACGTTGCTAGCATTTTGATAATGGAAAAATTATTTATATTGACGATGCATACTAATTTTACTTCAACTCAATTATATTAATTTGAAAAATGTTGTGGATATTCTCTTTTTTTCTCATGAATAGTAACATCAAGATTTAAAAATGGGTGCAAATATAACACCACTTGTACAAATTAAACTCAATCCCACAAAAGTTAATTAGAAGGGATTTCTTTATGATAAGTTAATAAAAAATAAATTCAACTATATTCACTTAATGGCCTAATCTAGCTGCTCCATAGTAATCTCCAATAGTGTCTCGCTGATTTAAAGGGCAGTTTGATGCAGTAAGCTCTAGCAGTGCGTAAGATTATTCCAAAGAATGAATCGAACCACATTTAGATCTTTTGTACGCAGTTTTACCTCTTATTAGAACATTGACATTAGAGAACAAAAATCTTCTTCATCACAAGGGATAGTAAGTCCCATATCATGGTTGAATCCAAATTCTTCTTCAGCCCTTTGAAGCAAACTTTGAAATTCAGGATGTGTCAACCAAGAAATTGGAATTATGTGTCTACTTCTATTTTCACCAACATATACTACAAAGTGGCCTTTTGGTACATCATGAGGAAGTCCATTCTCATTTTTTCCAAAACTTGAACACCTTTTCAAGATTTGTTTGAGGGCTACACTTTGAGTTATGTGTTTGCTTGATTTCTTTAGAGCCATTTTTTTTTTTTGGTTTTTTGATATGAGGAGATTTGGAGATTTTAGAAAGGATGGTCACTTGAGGTGTGGTTTGAATATTTGAATGTTTTGAGTTGTGTGGAATTGGAATTAGGGAAAGGAAAGTATTTATGGGGAGAGTGGAAAAAACAATAGCACATGGTGTGTTGTGAGAAGGGAAGAAATAAATAGGTATTGAATGTTGATTTTTGGGATTAGTCTTGTATGCAAGGGCTTGAGTCTCTTTTGTTCTTTCATCCATTGGTAATATGCCCTACTTATGTCATCCCACCTAAAAACACTAAACTTGGACCACACTCACCTCCTTAGCTAACAACCAAATATGTTGCCATGATTTTTTCTCACTTTTGTTTTTTGTTTACCCCTATTCGAGCTTCCTTCTTTTTACTCTCTTGGTTACTCGAACTCCTGACTAATGGTTGGAGGTGGATGATGCTTACCACATGAGAAACCCCTTCTTATCTTATTTGATTTCATATCTGGTGTTTGGAATCCGCATTGAGGCAATTGATTAAATTTGCTTTCACTTTTTCTTTACCCCTCCCAATTTTTTTCTCTCTTGGTTACTCGAATTGATAACATTATGATTAGAGGTGGAGGGTGCTTATATACCATCCAAGCAATCTCTCGATCATATCTTCTTTTGGTTTCACATCTTGTGTTCAATATTAAATGTGGATTCGCCTCAAAAGGTTCACGTTTGGGGTTAAAACGCTCTTTAACAAAGATAACTGTATACCCAGCAGGGTTGAACTTAAGTCCTCTAATTAATGATAACTGAAGACTTACTACTCCACCCAAAACCTTTGTTGGTTTTTTTAATCTTTAATAAAGAAAATTCAATGTACATAAGCTCCCTTGCTATATGTGAGGTCCAGAAGAAGAACGAAACACATTAAGTTTATTGTACACAATTTTACATAGCATTTTTAGGATTGTTATTTCCACGATGTAATAAATTCACGACCTTAACAAGATTGTAAACTTTATCGTTGCGCCAAAGACTTTATTTGGTAAAATAATTCATAACATAGATAGCAATGGGGATATGAAGAAAGTAAAACACCAGTCAAGCACCTAGCTAACACCCAAAATGCAGCCCTCGTGTTTCTTTTATCTTTAGCAAAAAGACAACTCGGTGTACTTTAGCTCTCGTGCCTCTCTTGTTATGCGTGAGGTACATAAGAGGAGCCAATTACAATAAATCTATTATAGACATTTCTTTACTTAGCATTTTAAAAAAAGTTATTTTCGCGATTTAAACCCCTAAATCTTACTATGATAACTTTAATTGTTATGCCAAAACTTTTTTTTAATAATGATTTTTTAAAATATAGATAGGAATGTAGGTATGGAGAAGCATTTTACAGGCAACTAGGCAAATGTATATGGGACAAGACAGTCCATCTCTGACCTGCATAAATAATTATTTCTTGTCTATCAATTTATTTGACACTTTTAAAAATGATATTTTTCATATTTAGTAATAGTTTAATTTTAAAACTTTTATTTAGGTTTTAATGAAATGATTTATAATTACAAAATTTTAGGGAAAAGAATATTTGTACCCCAAAAAGGATAATTATTTACAAGTGGTTACCCCCTTACTTTTATTATCCCATGTTTTTAACTACTAATGCACATTTACTGCTTAATACCATCAAAGTATATATATATATATATATATATTCTAATGGTATTAAAGAGGAAGAAGTAGTGCTTCAGTGAAAATACTACTCAGTTACTCTTCCATACCATTAGAGTATATATATATACTCTGATGGCATCAAGGAGAAACATACAATGTTTCAGTGAAAAGACTGATTAATTACTGTTTGATACCATCAGAGTATATATATTTGAATAGAACAAGTGGGCAGTCGGGTAAATAGTTTGGGTTGTGGGTCCAATCAAGATAAATATATGGGGAAATTACGCGAATAAGCAAGTATATACTAGTAAATTAACTAACATAATTATAGTTTGAATTAATTATCACTCGCAGCTTAATTTTAGCTATAATTACGTGCGCCTCTGTCCTCTGTTCCTCTCTCCTTGCTTATACATATACAAATATAAATTATACACATACATATACAATTATATGACGGATATACAAATACAATTCACCTCTTTCCACTCTCTACCCTCTCTCACTCACCTCTCTCCCCCTTCTCCCAATCTCGCTCGTCTCTCTCATCCCTCTAACATGTAGCCACAAATCGTAATTAGCAAACTCTAGCTATTGAACCTAATTAAAATTATTTTAGTGGCTATTTGCAAAAGTTATCCAATTTGGATAAATAATTTATCTAATGGGTCTAATTTATGTAATTTTCTCAAAATTTTATATGTCTTATCTTTTAAGACCACAAATTTCAACAATCTTCTTATTTCTCTTAATAAATGTTATGCTCAATCAAATGCATTTCCATAAATTATGATAGAGGGAGTATATTTAAGTTAAAAGAGAAAATGTAAAATGATGAACAAAAAAAAAAATTAACCAAAATATTTGGAAAAACTATAACAGAAAAAGTATTTTTTAAATGGCCACATTGAGACAATTTTCTTTTGAAAAAAAAATGGTGTGGGTCCAGTAATATGAAGAACAGAACCACTAAAAAAGTATCACGTTTGGTGATTTAAGTTTGTCAGATTTCATGATGTTGAATTGTTGATTACCTTTTGAGATGGAACCTTCTAAGTTTACTAAATTCCAAGTTTTGTTTTTTATCATACTGCCAAGTACCTCCTGGTAGTCTATCAGGATCGTAATGAAGTGATAATTTTTTTTTATTATTAAAAATATTGGATTTAATCTTTTTTGGATATAAAATCGCTTATGTTAGGAATCACATTATCCTTAATATGAAACTCTTCGGTATAAATTCAAATTTAATCAAATATCAATATAAATATTATCACCGAGTAAAACATAAAAAAGTAAAAAATGTCTACTACCCTAGTAGAAAATAATTAACCTAAAAAATCATCCAATCAATCGCTTAAGCTGAGAATAGTCAATAGATATATAATATATATTTTTGTTTCAATTTTTTGTTTTTTTACTGTCATGACTCAGATCGTTGTGATTGACACATACACTAACTTTCCGGTGGGAGAACCACTACTACAACCAAACACAAGCAACTAAACCAAAACTAAGTCATTTAAGTTAGAAAACAAGTTAAATACTAATGAAATAAATAGGGAGTTCCCATAAACTCCAACAAAAGTCTAACAAGAACTAAACAATGAGGAAGAAATAACCTAGAACCTGAAAGTTAATGTACCAAAACATCTAACAATGAACCAAGTCTAAACAAGAAGGGATGCAACCCCCAACTAATGAACTAATCAACTAACTAGAACATAGTCTAAGTCCAGAAATGGTGGACATAGACGAAAGAGAACCCATGGCAGCCTTGAAGAATTGGCTCATCCTTGAATTCGAACGATCACTGATCTCCTAAGCGAGGTTTGTCAGTAGCCGCTTGAAGATGCTCTGTACTCAGCAAAAATAAGAGAAAGTGCAGTATTAGTACACAACCACAGTGTACTGGTAGGATCACGCGACTATCCCACTAAATGCAACATAAGCAAGTCAAGACTACATTATAATCACATGCATAAATATCAACATATACAATATTATCAACATTTACGGACAACGAACATTTTATATCAAATTATTGGTCCTCTCATGGAACCCAAACCCAAACAGTTAGCATACCGAAACGTGGTATCCGATCCCATAATTATGCTGGAACGTGGCAACCGATCCCATAGTTATGTCGGAACGTGGCAACCGATCCAAGTTAGTTATTCCAGAACGTGGCAACGGATCCATTCAACACACCACAATCACAATCACAAGTATATCATCAAGATCATACATTTAAGTCATGATTTCATGGCAATCATCATTCATCTATCTCATTTACAACAAATGTGATCAACATTACCACATTCATACATATATAAGTATCATAATGAAGCAAGAATAAACATACATCACACAATCATAGAATCACAACCATCACCTACCTCGAAACAAGCTTGAAATCCTAAGAAACTTGATCCTTCCCTTTTCGGATTTGTTCCGCTTGTTCTTGGTCTACAAACAATCAATATAATACGAGAATCAATAAACAATCACTAATTACCAAATTACTAACAATTCTATTAACCCTAGATCAAACCCATGACCAAATTACCCAAATTAGGGTTGTTCTCACCATAAAATCTATAACAAAATCCTCTCCATCAATATTCATCAATTCTATTACGTTTTATGAATCGAAAAATGGATTCGGGGAGTGAAAAACTTATCTTTAGCCTCAAGAATAGTGAAAAATGAGTAGGAGTCGCCTGGGGTTCGTTCCTTAGCTCTAAAAATTGAAAAGTGCCAAATAAGGTCGTTTAGCGGTTTATTTACAACTTTAAGTTGCGTCTGGCCCGCCACAGCGGTCACCACCCCACTACAGTGGCCCCGCCAGAGCGGCATAATCCAGCGCCAAAGCGACTGGAACAAAACAGAGAGCTATTTTGAGAATTCAAAAATCCCCATTTCACAACACACCTCTAACCAACGACACTCAAAAAATACCCTTTACACTAAGATCGATTCCGAAAGTTATACTCACTCGAATTCAATTCTGTAAAGTCGTATGGATTCCTTAACGAGTTATCTAACCACTTATGTAATCAAAATCATAAATGATTCACCCAATTGTTACTAGAATTCCCTACACCTCGATGACTCTGATTTCGTCCAAATCTGGACAAGGTTGGGAAAATCCAAATACTGTGAAAATTTTTTCTGGCCCCAAATTTCCCCCCGTTGGTATTTCTATAACGACGAGAACATGTCGTTACAATAGATAAAAAATTACCCATCACTCGTCCCCGAGTGACAAAACTTAGGAAAATAGGCTAAGAAAGGAATGTAGTAGTACCTGAATCGACGAACAATTGGGTATACTTGTCTCGCATGTCCCTTTCGATTTCCCAAGTAGCTTCCTCAACTGGATGATGCTTCCATTGAACTTTCACGGACTTAATCTCCTTGGTCCTTAACTTACGCACATCACAATCAAGAATTGCAATCGGTCACCACTTTATGATATAATCCCCATCTCCATGATATCTCTTCAATATGGACACATGAAATACCGGATGAACTCCAGATAAATTAGGCGATAAAGCCAATCTATACGCTACCGGTCCTACACATTCAAGAATCTCAAATGGACCAATGTATCGCGGACTTAGCTTTTCTTTCTTACCAAATCTCATCACCCCTTTCATGGGTGATACCTTAAGTAGAACATTTTCACCGGTTTGAAACGCCATGTCTCTTACCTTATGATCCGCATACTTTTTCTGTCTACTCTGGGCTACTAAAAGCTTAGGTTGAATACTCTTCACCTTATCTTCAGCATCTTTCACTAAATCTACCCCCAAAGATTTCACATCTCCAGCCTCAAACCATCCTATGGGTGATCTACATCCCCTCCCATAGAGTGCCTCAAATGGTGCCATATCAATGCTGGAGTGATAACTATTATTATAGGAGAACTCACACAAAGGTATGAATTTATCACAATGCCCTCTAAAATCAAGCACACATGCCCTCAACATGTCTTCTAACACTTGAATAGTCCTCTCTGGCTGTTCGTCTATCTGTGGATGGAAGGCTGTACTAAAAGTGAGTTGTGTGCCCAATTCATCATGCAATTTCCTCCAAAACTTGGATATGAATTGGGTACCACAGTCTTAGATGATAGAGAGGGGCACCTAATGCAACATCACTATCTCTTTCACATAAACTTTAGCCAATTGTTCAACATTATAATCTATTCTTACGGAATAAAATGGCTGACTTGGTTAATCTATCAATCACTACCCAAATAAAATTAAACTTCCCCAAAGTCTTGGGAAGACCAACCACAAAATCCATAGCTATTCTTTCCCATTTCCATTCCGGAATTGGCATTCTTTGAAGCAAACATGTAGGCCTTTGATGTTCGTACTTCACTTGTTGACAATTTTGATACTTCGCTACAAACTCCTTTATGTTTTTCTTCATGCCCGACCAGCAATAAATTTGCTTCAAATTTCGATACATCTTGGTCACACCCGGATGAATAGAATATCGCGAACCATGAGACTCTGCCAATAATTTTTCAATCAAGTCATCTACTCTAGGAACACAAATTCTTCCATTAAAATTGAGCACACCATCCACATCAAGAGTGGTCTCTTGTGCCTTACCATTCACAGTCTTCTTTCTAAGATCCTCCAAATTCTCATCCTCAAATTATTTGGCCTTGATCTCCTCAATGAATGTGGACCTCACTTCAATGCTAGCTAACACTCCACCTTTTTTTAATATGCCCAACTGCATGAACTTAGACTCTAAGATCTGAATTTCTTTAGCCAAAGGTCGCTTGGATACATTCAAGCAACCTAAACTACCCATACTCACCGCTTTTTGACTCAAAGCGTCTGCCACCACATTAGCCTTGCATGGATGGTATTGAATGGTCACATCATAATCCTTAAGTAACTCCATCCACCTTCGCTATCTCAAATTCAGATCCTTTTGAGTGAACACGTGCTGCAAACTACAATGATCAGTAAACACTTTACAATTAACACCATAGAGGTAATCCCGCCATATCTTAAGAGCAAACACTACTACTGCCAACTCTAAATCATGAGTTGGATAATTCCTCTCATGCACCTTCAATTGGCGCGAGACATAAACTATAACATTTTTATCCTACATCAACACAACACCCAAACCAGAATGTGAAGCATCACAATAAATAATAAAATCTTTACCTTCAATTAGTAATGCTAGAATAGGTGCGGTGGTCAAAAGAGTCTTGCATTTTTGAAAGCTCTCCTCACATATTTTAGTCCATTCAAATGGTATCTCCTTTTTGGTCAAATTAGTCAAGTGCGTGGCGATAGAAGCAAAGTTCTTCACAAATCGATGATAATAGCTAGTGAGCCCAGCAAAACTCCTAACTTCCGTCACAGAGCTAGGCTTAACCCAATTCTTAACTACCTCAATCTTTTGGGGATCTACCATTACCCCTTCTTTTGAAACTACATGCCCCAAAAATGCAACTGATTTCAACCAAAATTCACACTTAGAAAATTTAGCATATAGCTTTTGCTTCCCAAGAACACCAAAAACACTACGAAGATGGTTGACATGCTCTTTCTCACTTTCCGAATAGACCAAAATATCATCAATAAAGACTATAATGAAAGAATCAAGAAATGGCTTGAACACCCATTTCATTAAACTCATAAAAGCTGCAGGCGCATTGGTCAAACCAAAGGACATAACCAAAAACTCATAGTGCTCATAGCGAGTTCTAAACGCCGTCTTGGACACATCCTCAGGCCTAATTTTCAATTGATGGTAACTGGATCTTAGATCAATCTTAGAGAAAACTGATGCACCTTGCAATTGGTCAAAAATATCATCTATTCGGGGCAAGGGATACTTATTTCGAATAGTGACCGTATTCAATTACCGATAATCTATACACATTCTCATACTACCATCATTTTTCTTAACAAACAAAACTGGAGCACCCCATGGGGAAGCATTAGGACGAATAAATCCCTTATCAAGAAGCTCTTGAATTTGAGTCTTAAGCTCTCTTAATTCTGCCGGAGCCATGCGATATGGAGGGATAGAAATGGGACGCATACCAGGCTCTAAATCAATGCAAAAATCTATATCTCTATCAGGAGGCATACCAGACAAATCATTAGAAAACACTTCTATAAATTCCGACACCACAGTAATAGACCCAGCATATAGAGCCTCAATCTCAACATCCTTAATATGAGCCAAATAAGCCAAAAAACCCTACCCTATCAATTTCTTAGCCCGAATGGAGGATATGATCTTCACTTAGGCTTGTACACCCCTTCTCACTCTAATTTTTTCCTTCCCGAAATTTCTAGAGTTACGAACTTAGTATTACAATTAAGCACAACATAATAGGGGGACAACCAAGTCCTGCCTAAGATTATGTCAAAGTTAGTCATATCCAAAATCACCAAATCAGCCCAAGTCTGAAAACCTATAAATAAAATAGGACAAACACGATACACATGGGTAGCTATGACTGACTCTCCAACTGGGGTAGAAACATGGATAGGGACATCAAGTATATCACAAATCATATCAAACTGAGGCAAATCACACAGATACATAAGAATAAGTAGAACCCGAATCAAATAACACATTAGCCATCCAGTCACAGACAAGAAGAGTACTTATGATCACCGCGTCAGACGCCTTTGCCTCATTTTTGCCCGGAAAGGCATAACACTGAGCCCTATCATCTTGACGAACCATTTCCCTGCCTGGTTGCACATTACCCCTGCCTGCATCACCATTTCCTCTACTTCCATGGCCTTGCTGATTACCTCCTCGCCCACCTTGTGTACGTCCTCTACCATTATTACCATTCCCCGCGGGTACCACTGCTCTAGACTGCTGTTGCACGAAATTTAACACACGTGGGTGGGGACAATCTCTCCTCATATGCCCAGGTTCTCCACAGTTGTAACAAGTACGATCAAAAGATGGTCTACCGCTTGTCGAATGCACGACTCCTTGGCTATCCTGAAAATTATTAGATGGAGTTTTTGAGTAACTGCCCGCAGAGGCGAGCATAGTGGCTGAATTAGCTTGGCTGCAAGCGTTGGCCTTCCGGACCCCTTGGAATAAGAACCTTGAAAGTTGCCCGAATTCTTGGCCCTTTTCGCCCATGCCTTAGCTTGACCATATCGCCTCACCCCTTCCACTTTCTTAACATAGTCTATTACCTCATTAAAGCTCCTCCCTGGAGAAGTCATATGAACAGATAATACTTGCAACTCAAAATTTAATCCCCTAATAAATAACTGGATTCTCTCTTCAGTAGTCATTAATTGGGTAGCATATCTAGACAAAGTATGAAACTTGGCCTCATAAGCAGCCACAATCCTACCACCCTGCTCCAAAGCCATGAACCCATCATTCTTGAGATCCCTCAAAGTCCTAGGCACATACTTCTCTAGAAACATAACATGAAATTGGGTCCAAGTAAGTGGAGGTAAAGTAGAAGATCTGCATTCCATATAAGCTCTCCACCACTGCTTAGCCTCACCTTGAAGTTGGAAAGACACAAACTCAACCCCATGTTGATGAACAATACCAATATTATGAAGCCTCTCATAGCAATCCAGAATGAACTCATAAGCATCCTCATTATCAGAACCAAGAAACACATGAAGCTTTAGCTTCAGAAACTTAGTCAATATTTCATGCTCATTACCAGTCATAACAGAACCCAACAAAGGATGGAAGAAAGCATCATTATCTCTAGTCCCACCCACCTTAGGCGCAGTGCTAGCAACAAGAGGATTAGTAGGAGCTTGAGTTGTTTGAGCAGAAGGAAGCACTCCAGGACCAACCAATCACTTTAAGAACGACATGATCAGTTGAGCTAACACTGGATCCAAAGAAGGAACGCATGTAGTCCCAGCCTGCACCTCTTTCTTTTACCCCACATCCTCAATATCTTCAACATCAACATTCTCCTCTTCAATTGCTTCATGATGCGTAAGAGGGTTCTCATTCATAAGAGCATTCTCAACATGAGCTCCATTTCCAGGTCTTTCTCTACCCCTGCCTCGATCGCGACCTCTCGCTGCAGATTCCTCAACCCGAGCATTGACATGAGCTATGGGCATGACGTCGTTGAGTCTACTATTAACCATCTGCGGACAGAAGAGTGAAGAAGATTAGATAGCAATTTGAATCGCCAGATACCAATTGGAATCAAGTCATAGGACGAAAGGAAACAAGAGAAAACAAAGAGATTTCCTAAAGTCCTATAGCCTCTCGAAGAAAAGTAAAGGCGTCCCCGTACCGTCCCACAAGACTATACTAGAGTTGTTTTGGTACATCGAGATCAACGAACCTACGTGATCTTAGGCATACTTATATGCCTAAGTTGTCAATATTTTCCCATGAATTGATTAGATTAAAGAATGATATTTAGTTATTAACTTGATTTTTGGAGTAACTTGTGATGATTGTGCACTCACAAACATGATTAGTTGTTTCAGGAACTCTCGAAGAAATTAGAGTTGGAATGAAGAAAGAAGGAGCAAAAAACACGCAAAAAAAGGACTAAGGAAAAAATGCACAGTGGTTGGCGCACTGTTAGGTGCACTGCGCAAAGGCCTGTAGTTCAGAGGCGATTCTGTGGTGTACTGCTAGGCGCGATGCGCCAAGGACCAAAGTTCAGAGCCCTTTTTCAAGTGCTCTAGGCGCGCCGCGCCAAGAGGGAAAGTTCTGAGGCCAAGTCTAAGCGCGATGGGAGGTGCGACACGCCATTAAAGTCCCAACTTTTTCAAGTAAAAAAAGCTTAAAATAGGATTCCTAATTGTAGTAGGTTTTAACTCCAACTTTTCTAACTCTTATAAATAGACCCTTAGGGCTCCAATGTTAGGGTTTGACTTTTATTGGGTGTGCAAGAGCAAGTATCAACGTTTGTAATAGGTTTTGATCTTCTAACTCTTCTATTTTCTGGAAATCACATGAGCAATTGTATTTTGTGATTTTCTAATAGCATGAGTGGCTAAACGCCTTAGTTCTGGGGGATGTAGCTACGAATGAATTGTTGATTATTAAAGGCTTTTTGAATTAATTATTGGTTGTCATTATAAGTTGCTTATATATTCTTGTTTTATTATTTTATGTTTGATCACCATAAGATAAATATATTGTCTAATCTTAAAATCGAGAGAGGAGAGGTTAGATAGACCAGAGAATATACAGAGCTCGGTTGACCCATTTGATTGAGGTGGTTAGTGTTCAAGGGTGATGCCCAGACGAACACTTTGCTTGGTTACGAAATATGATGAAATATAAATGCTCGCCAATTAATCTATTTATCCCCGCTCAACGATGTAGTTAGATAGCTAACTGGAGTAGGCGACGAGAGGTGTATAACCCGACTCATATAATTAACCCTATAAACCTGTAACTTGACAACTGAAATTAGTTCTAATTCGATAATATGATACATGAGATTCAGTATATGCTGCAGCCCTAGAATTGTCTTTTACTTGCTTGAAACATCATCTTTAAGTCGTTCAATCTTGGTTACTGTTATTTAGTGCATAGTTAGTAGTAGTTAACAATCATCACAATCTCTTAAACTGTTACTTTTACTTTTATTTGTAGAATTAAGTGTTAGATATAAATTGATCATAAGTCCCTTAGGAACGATAACTCATTTATGTAAGAATCTATATTACTTGCGCGATCGCGTACACTTGCGTGTATATTGGGGAGCAACAAGTTTTTAGCGCCTCTGCCGGGGACTTATAAATTGATTTATATTCGATCTTCTTAAGTCTACAATTAGAATATTCAGGTATTAATTACTTGATCTTAGCTTGTTTATTCAAGCACTTGATTTTCAGGTCTGGCTTGAAAGGGAGAACTTGTTGAACCTTACAACGAATCCGAAAGAGTTTTACACCAGCGCAGAAAAATGAATCAAGGACGTCCTGTAGAATTGGGTTTTAGTCGGGTAAACAATGATGATATTAACCAATACAACGTGAATAACCCAAAGAATGTGAACAACCAAGGAAACTTGAATAACCAAGGAGTACCCCTTGTCGTACCTGCAAGACCAGTCCGTGATGTAGCAGTCCCACTCACAGCCAATGTGGCGTCTAGTATTAAGAAACCTCCACCGGGGGGTAGATTTAAACTAAAACAGGGCATGATACAACTTCTCCATTTTAATGGGTAATTCACTGGTCTCCCCCACGAGGATCCCTAAATCCATCTTAGGAACTTTATAGAGGTCACTGATACATAAATCCCAACTGGAGTCTCATCAGACTATGTGAGGCTAACGTTGTTTCCATACTTATTGTTAGGAGCTGCAAAACATTAGTTAGATACTGAGCCACCAAACTCCATCACTACTTGGGATTATCTAGCAAGGAAGTTCCTGAGTTGATTCTTTCCATCCAAGAAAACCGCACGGTTGAGGAGTGAGATATTATGCTTTAGGCAAAATCAAGGGGAGGACATGTATCAAGCATGGGCTCATTTTAAACAAATGTTGAATGCTTGCCCTCACCACATGCAAACTAATGAGGTACTTGCTCACACTTTCTTTGAGGGTTTAGATTATAATGCTTGTGTGCTTATTAATAGTGCAGCAGGTGGACAAGCCCTAGCTAAAACATGTGAAGAGTTGTTAGACTTACTCGATAAACTCTCCGAAGGGAACCCAGGATATGAGGGGGATATGCCTAGAAACACAACCCAAAAGGCCACGGGGATCTTAGATGTAGATCAAGTTACCGCAATAAATGCCAAATTAGATGCAATGCAACATAACATGGCCTTACATTTTAAACAGATGGCTCTAAATCATGCACCGGTAAACGTTGTACAACAATCATCCAACTGGTGTGAGGTATTTGGTCGTGGAGCTCATGAAACCATGCAATGTGAGGCAAACCCAAATTCCGTAAACTATGTGGGTAATGCGCAAATGGGTGGAGTTCAACAAAATTATGACAACACTTATAACCCTAGTTGGAGGAACCATCCTAACTTCTTATAGGGTGGGGATCAAAACCAAAATCAGGCGCAAGGGACAAACCAATACCGTTCTCAAGGGGTTGGGCAACAATACCAAAATCCTAACCAAGGCGCAAATCCAAATGCACCAAAAGGGGGGGGGGATGACCAATGAAGAGCTATTTCAAAAGCTCATGACTGAAATAGGGACCAAAATAAATGCTAGAATAGATAAGCAGAATGAGAACATTAGAAAAATCCAAATGTCCCAAATGAGTTTAGAGAAACAAGTTGCGCAAGTAGCCAATTCTCTAAACTTGCGTCCCCAAGGTGGGCTGCCCGATGATACTGAACTTAACCCAAAGCAATTGGATGCGGTAAGTACTAGAAATGGGTTACAATTAGAGGAACTAGCTTCAAAGAAGAGAGACACTGAAACAGGTACCACAGAAAATAAAGTGGAAAAGGTAGTAAAAAGCTCAAATGTTGAGGTACTCGTTCCTCAAAAGAAATTACCACCTCCGTTTCCACAAAGGCTAAAAAACCAGAATAAGGATGAATGCTTCGGTAAATTTCTCTCTCTCCTTAAACATGTACACATTAATTTATCTTTGGTTGACATTTTGCATGGTATCCCGAAGTATGCTAAATACGTGAAGGATATTGTGGCTAGCAAAAGGAGGCTCACGGAGTATGAAACTGTAGCACTTACTGAGGAGTGCAGCTCTAGAATCCAAAATAGACTACCCAAAAAGTTAAAAGGTCTGGGTAGTTTTACTGTGTAGATTACAATTGGGCAAAGTGTTCACGCCCGGGGGTTGTGCGATTTGGGGGCAATTATAAATATGATGCCCTTGTCATTATATCAAAAAATTGGGTTGGGTGGTCCAAAACGAACCACTGTTATTCTCCAACTCGCTGATAGATCCATTGCTAGGCTAGAAGGGGTGGTAGAAGATGTGTTAGTGCAAGTAGGTTCATTGATTTTTCCTGTGGATTTTGTGGTCTTAGATTTTGAACCCGATTCTGAAGTCCCATTCATTTTGGGACGTCCGTTCTTGGCCACGGGTAGGGTATTGATTGATGTAGTAGCTGGTCAATTAACTATGAGGGAACATGATAAGGTTGAGGTATTCAATGTTTATCGAGTTTTGAAATTACCTTCTATCTATGAAGAGTTGTTTGCTATTACTGTGGTTGATCACATAGTAGAATCACAAATAATTGTGCCCGAAGATCCCTCAGAGAGAGTACTAGTGGGTCATGAGGTGGAAGGAGATACTGAGGCTCAAGAGATAGAAACATGTTTTAATCTATCACTAGTTGACACTCGTAAGCTTTGAGCAGAGTCATTAGATCGTGAGTTAGGGCCCCCACCAAAGCCATCAATAGAAGAAGCTCCCAAGCTGGAACTAAAAACTCTGCCGGCTTACCTAAGGTATGCTTATTTGGGTGTTAATGAAACTTTTCTTGTTATACTTTCTGCAGAGTTGTCTGAATCACAGGTTGATGCAACATTAATGATCTTAAAGCGGAGGAAGAAGGCGATTGAATGGCAGATGACTGATATTCATGGGATTAGTCCGACGTTATGTATGCACAAAATCTACATGGAAGAGGATCACAAACCAAGTGCACAACATCAACGTCGACTAAATCCTTTGATGAAAGAAGTGGTAAGAGATGAAGTAATAAAGTGGCTAGATGTTGGAATTGTGTACCTGATCTCCGATAGTAAGTGGGTAAGTCTGGTGCAATGTGTCCTTAAGAAGGGAGGTATGACAGTGGTAACGAACGAAAAAATAAGTTAATTCTTATTAGAATAGTGACCGATTGGAGAATTAGTATGGATTATCAAAAACTTAATGATGCCACCCAGAAAGATCACTATCCCGTTCCCTTCATTGGTCAGATGCTTGACCGACTAGCAGGGCAGGAGTACTATTGTTTCTTAGATAGGTATTCTGGTTACAACCAGGTCTTGATTGCACCCGAGGATCAGGAAAATACCACGTTCACTTGTCCTTATGGTACCTATGCTTTCAAATGCATGCCATTTGGACTTTGCAATGCACCGATGAATTTTCAAAAGTGTACGATAGTCATTTTTCATGATATGGTGGAAGACTTTGTAGAGGTGTTCATGGATGATTTGTTATTGCAAGACCTATGTGCAGTCTGTTGGAAAAGGAGGTGAAGTTTGACTTTGATGAGATGTGCTTGAAAGCTTTTGAGATGTTGAAGAGGAACTTAATTGAGGCCCCCATCTTAATTGCTCCTAATTGGAGACTACCATTTGAACTCATGTATGATGCAAGTGACGTAGCAGTGGGTGCAGTGTTGGGACAAAAAAAGAATAAAGTGTTCCACTCGATCTATTATGCAAGAAAGACCCATGACTCTACACAAGCTAATTACACAATGACTGAGAATGAGATGCTAGCTCTAGTGTTCGCCTTTGACAAGTTCAGATTGTATTTGGTTGGTACTAAAGTGATTGTTTTTACTGACCATGCAACTATTAGGTACCTATTCAACAAGAAGGATGCTAAACCAAGGTTGATTCAATGGATATTGCTTCTCTTAGAATTTGACCTTGACATCAAATATAGGAAATGTATTGAAAATCAAATAGTTGATCACTTGTCTAGGTTGGAGGGTTTTTCCCATGTGAATGAAGGTGAGAAAATCCGAGAAGAGTTTCTGGATGAACACAATTGATGGCATTAGATATCTCTCAAGTGCCATGGTATGCAGACATTGTGAATTTGATAGTAAACAGAGATTATCCTCCGGGTGCAACTACCCAACAAAAGAAAAAGCTCAATCATGATGCTAAGTTCTATATCTGGGATGAACCATTCTTGTTGAAACAAGGTGTGGACCGGGTAATGAGAAGGTGCATTCCGTAGTATGAGGTGCACAAAGTGCTCGAAAGTTGTCATGCTAGCCCATATGGAGGTCACCACGGAGGAGAGCGCACGACGCATAAGGTATTTCAATATGGTTTCTTTTGGCCCTCATTATTTAAAGATTCTATTGCTTTTGTGAAGGGTTGTGATAAATGTGAAAGATTGGGTACTATTTCAAAAAAGACATGAGATACCGCTAAGTAACATTTTGGAGGTGGAAATCTTTGATGTGTGGGGTATTGACTTCATGGATCCCTTCCCACCATCTAGTGGAAACCAATACATTCTTGTGGTTATGGATTATGTGAGTAAATGGGTTGAGGTTGTAGCTCTTCCTTCGAATGATTCAAAGGTGGTGATTAAGTTCATCAAGAAGCACATCTTCACTCGCTTTGGCACTCCAAGAACAATTATAAGTGATGGAGGTAAGTATGGTATTCGTCATAAGGTTGCTACAGCTTACCATCCTCAAACGAATGGCCAAGTGGAGGTTTCAAAAAGAGAGGTGAAGCAAATTTTGCAGAAAATGGTGAATGCGAAGAGGAAAGATTGGTCTGAGAAGTTAGATTATGCATTGTGGGCATATAGGATTGCGTACAAGACACCCATAAGGACTTCTCCCTATCACATAGTATTTGGGAAGGCATGTCATCTTCCGGCAGAATTAGAACATCAAGCCTATTGGGTAATTAAGAAGTTGAACTTGGACCCCGAGCTGGCCGGTAAAACGAGAGTGAATCAATTGCATGAACTTTAAGATTTTAGGCTCCACGCGTATGAGAATGTCAAGCTTTACAAAGAAAAGACGAAGAGGTGGCATGACAAACACATAGTTACTCGTACTTTCACTCCGGGGGAAAATGTACTACTCTTTAACTCTAGATTGAGGTTATTCCCCGAAAAACTAAGGTCTAAACGGATTGGTCCTTTCGAAGTGGTAAGAATGACACAACATGGGGCTGTTGAACTTAAATGTAAGACTGGCCTTACATTCTTGGTAAATGGGCAAAGGGTGAAACACTACTTTGGTAAGGATTCAGCTACTAATCGGGAGGCTCTTGAGCTAAATGATGAATGATCCAAGCTGCGTCGTGTCGCGACGTTAAATCAAGCGCTACACGGGAGGTAACCCGTGAACAATATGTAATAAATAGGTAGTTCATTTTTGAATTTTGATTTTTTTGTTTTAGCGGAGTTTCAATTCTTAGACTATAGGAAGCATGTTTATTTATTAGTTGTAGCTAATAAGATTTTTTTAATTTGTAACTTAGTTTGTAATAGTGAAAAACGAAAAAAAAATAAAAATCTAGAGCCAGGTGCACTGGTTGGCGCGAATGTCAGAGAAGACTTTCAGGCGCACTGAGAGGCGCGCCGCACCAGGCCTCGCACTTCAGAACGCCATCTCAAGCGCACTGAGAGGCGCATCACCCCTCCTATTGCCCCACTATCCAGCTCTTTTAAAAACCAGGTTTTGACTCGGTTTACCCGACCCAACCCCTACATAAAATCCCTAACACTAAAATTCATTCCCCAATTCACTCGAAAACCACCGCCCCAAACCCTCAACTCCTCTAACTTCTCTTCTTCTTCATCTCTTCCTCTTCAAATTCCACCATTAACACCCATTAATAACCTTTCACTTTCCCCAAACCGACTTTTCTTCCCCCCTATTAACTCACTACTTAATCTCCCTTCTCCCACCTCTCTTCTCCTATTCACTTCAAAATTTTCTTCTCCCCGTCCCTCCACTGTTTAACTCGACCCCTCCCCCCCTTAATTTTTCTAATTTTTCCTTTCTCTATTTTCCTCTTCTTAACAGGTGGTAATGGCTCTTAATACTAAGAATGTGACGGGTTCTAAGCGGAGTAGGAAAGGCAAAACTTCCGGGTCTTCTAGTGGCCGGAAACTTGTGCAAAAATTCAGAAAAAAGCGGTACAAAGATACGGCTGGGCATGGTTCGAATGTCAAAGGGAAGCTAAGTATATGGGCGACGAATATGTGAATGAGGTAAGATTGCAGTCACAAATTCCTATTATTTATCGGACTGTGATGGAGTTGGGGCTGAAGTTTATCTTTGAAAATTCGGGTGATTCCAATTTGACGTTGGTTAGGGAGTTTTATGCTAATTGGCTTACTGAAACAAAATATAAAATTGTTAGGGGGAAGAATGTGAAATTTTCTGCTAGAATTCTGAATGAGTTTTTAGGAACCCCGAATTGTGATGATGAAGAATTTAATAGCTTGAAGGATAAATCTCCTTATAGGATATCCGACATACATTGTGTGGGGTTGAGTCGATTGCTATGTGAGAGCGAAGTAAGGATACTGGAAGGCATAATACCTTCCACTTTGCTAACTTTAATCAGGTCGCCCGGGTGTGGTTGAAATTAGTGTGTAGTGTTTTGTTGCCTGTCAAACATTTGACTGAGGTGACGAGGGATAGGGTGGTTCTGGTCTATATGCTGATGAAGGGAATGCCCATTAATGTTGGGGCAATTCTAAGTAAAATATGATGAAGTTTAAAAATAATTTAAGGTGGCAGTTTTGTTAAGGGGGGGGGGGGTTGATAACCCATTTTCTAAGGGCTAAGGGTATTGAAGAAGAAGCGGTGGACATGACTGTTGCTTACCATCCTGATTTGATGGGTAAGATAGTTGATGTCACTAGGACAAAAGCATTGGACACGTCTCATGGACCTGTCTTGTCAGTCCAAGAGAGACAAGCCCGTGATGATAGTGTTATGGCTAGGATTTTTGGCATGGCAGAATTGCAATTACGAATAGGAGGAAGTTTGGTCATTGATGAGGAGATGAAGCTATTCGTTGATCGAGAGTACAACCTTTCTATGCAGGTCTGGTCCCGCCTTCCTGGAGCCTTTAGATGATGATGAGGCCACGACGAATGAGGCAATAGATGAAGAAGATGATGTTGATGCCGTCAATGATGAGGCATCTGCATTTAATGGTTTTTGATAGAGGTGACGAAGAGTCCTAGAGGCCCAAGGGAGTATTTCTATCTCTATACTTTGCTTTAATTGTGCACTGAGGACAATGCTTATTTTTAAGTGTGGGGTGGGTAATATGTCTCTATTGTATATAATTGTTTACTGCTTTATCGAGTCTAATGTTAGTTTAGGTTAGTTTAGTAAATTTTTTTAATTTCTATTTTATTTTGGGTTCCTTAGCGTTAGTTTTCGATACTTTTACTGAGGATAGTCCCTTTGAACTGACTAGGACTAGTTTTACTGCTTTATTGAGTCTTAGAGTCATCATAGGAGTGACAATTCCCAATGATGGATGAATGACGACGACCATCTTAAGGGAAAATTAGTCACATAGAGGAGTAGGATTGTGAAACCAACCTTGGTCTTTTGAAACTATGTCCGAAAAAGTCAGCCAAACGTCATGGGTAGTCATAATTGGAAAAGTGCAATAGAATGCTAACCTTGTAACAAGCATGTGTTCTTAGTTTTGACTCAAAATTAAAAAAAATAAAAAATATAGGCTTAATTGTGTAGTGATACCGTAATGCAAGTTGTATGAGCATGTTAGTTGATATATCCTTATATGTGTCATGATGCCATGTGTGGTGAGAGTTGATTGGTTCTTGCTTAACTTGATATCTAGAACTTGCCTTGTGTGTGTTGAATTAGTAGCTTGTATGACTTAGGGAATGTGATTAAGGCATTTCTTTTGAAATAACCAATTCTTGACTCTACTTGTATGTCTACCATTGAAATTATCCCTAGTGAAGCCCCATTGAGCCTTTAGCCTTGTTTGTTTATAAGCCACATGATAAGTCGAAACCTGTTTGTTTGATACCAAGTTCTTTTGATCCTAATAAAATCCTTAATGCACTATGTTAAGAAGAAGGGTTGAAAATTGTTGGTTGATATACTTAAGGGTGAAATGCTACATTGTGTGGAAAAGAAAAGGATAAATAAAAACTCTGTTTTGGCCCTGGTCCTTAGTGACAATGTGCACCTCAACTCAATTCAGGGTGAATCTTTCAGAAATATGCTCTAAACATTGGCCCTGGTCCTATCAAGGATAATGTGTACCTTACTTGGACTTTAAAATCTAGAGTGAGGGTGGCTAGTGCAACAACAATAAAAAAAATAAAGGGCAAAGATGGAGCAACAAAAAGGGGTAAATAGTCATGAAGTGTGTACTAGGAGGAGAGAGAAACTATGAAGGATATTGTTGGCAAAATAATGACATGTGCATTAGGGAGGTGTAGTCACTAAAATGATTCCTAAATATCCCCTCCCTTAACTTAAGCCGATATTACAATCAAATGAAAGTCCTCTTGATTCCTTGAGAAATAGAATGTGAAAGTAAGAATACACTATGGGCAAGCTTATGGTATGTTGAGAAAAGTAAGAACTTCTTTTGTGAGAGTGGGTTGATTGTTTGAAAAATAGGCCTTGTTGATATTGTGATGGCTTGAGTGAAAGGCTTTATTAAACAAGAATAAGTGAGGGCATTCATGACATGTGTAGGATTGTCAAATTGATGTGTTTGTACCAGTTTGCATTAGCCCGGAAAAATAATAAAAGAGTCATTCTTTGAGCATATGTTGTAACTTGGTGTAAATGTTGTGAATTGTTGCATCCATTGTGAACTACAAGATCATGATTAAAAATGTTTGGTTGATTTTAAGGTGGGTTGATAAGTCCAAGGGTTGTTGATAGTCTAGAGATTGTTTGAGGACAAACAGAAGTCTAAGTGTGGGGTGGTGATCTTAGGCATATTTATATGCCTAAGTTGTCAATATTTGCCCATGAATTGATTAGATTGAAGAATGATCTTTAGTTATTAGCTTGATTTTTGGTGTAACTTGTGATGATTGTGCACTCACACACATGATTAGTTGTTTCAGGAACTCTCGAAGGAATTGGAGTTGGAACGAAGAAAGAAGGAGAAAAAACACGTAAGAAAAGGACTAAGGCAAAAATACATAGTGGTTGGCACACTGTTAGGCGCACCGCGCCTAGGCCTGAAGTTCAGAGGTGATTCTGTGGTGTACTGCTAGGCGCGATGAGCCAAGGACCAAAGTTCAGAGCCTTTTTTCAAGCGCCCTGTTAGGCGCGCCGCGCCAAGAGGGAAGGTTCTGAGGACAAGTCCAGGCGCGATGAGAAGCGCGACACACCATTAAAGTCCCGATTTTTTCAAGTAAAAAAGTTTAAAATAGGATTCCTAATTGTAGTAGGTTTTGACTCCAACTTTTCTAACTCTTATAAATAGACCCTTAGGGCTCCATTGTTAGGGTTCAACTTTTATTAGGTGTGCAAGGGCAAGTATCAACGTTTGCAATAGGTTTTGATCTTCTAACTCTTCTATTTTCTGGAAATCACATGAATAATTGTATTTTTTGGTTTTCTAATAGCATGAGTGGCTAAACGTCTTAGTTTTGGGGCTGTAGCTACGAATGGATTGTTGATTATTAAAGGTTGAATTAATTATTGGTTGTAAGTATAAGTTGCTTCTATATTCTTGTTTTAGTATTTTATGCTTGATCACCAAAAGATAAATATATTGTCTAATCTTAAAATCGAGAGAGGAGAGGTTAGATAGACCAAAGAATATAGAGAGCTTGATCGACCCATTTGATTGAAGTGATTAGTGTTCAAGGGTGATGCCCGGACGAACACCTTGCTTGGTTACGAAATAGGAGGAAATATAAATGCTTGCCAGTTAGTCTATTTATCCCCGCTCAACGATGTAGTTAGATAGCTAACTGGAGTAGGCAACGAGAGGTGTATAGCCCGACTCATATAATTAACCCTATAAACCAGTTGCTTGACAGCTGAAATTAGTTCTAAGCCGATAATATGATACATGAGATTCAATATATGCTGCAGCCCTGTAATTGTCTTTTACTTGCCTGAAACATCATCTTATGTCCTTCATCTTGGTTACTGTTATTTAGTGCATACTTAGTAGTAGTTAACAATCATCACAATCTCTTAAGCTGTTACTATTACTTTTATTTGTAGAATTAAGTGTTAGATATAAATTGATCATAAGTCCTTTAGGAACGATAACTCGTTTCTTTACGAATCTATATTACTTGCGCGACCACGTACACTTGCGTGTATATTGGGGAGCAACACTAGGCTCTAATACCAACTTTGTCACAACTCAGACCGTCGTGATTGGCACCCATACTAACTCTCTGGTGGGAGAACCACTACTACAACCACACCCAAGCAACTAAACCAAAACTAAGAGATTTAAGTTACGGAAGCAAGTTAAATACTAAGGAAATAAATAGGGAGTTCTCATAAACTCCAACAAATGTCTAACAAGAGCTAAACAATGCGGAAGAAATAACCTAGAACTTGAAAGTCAATGTACCAAAACATCTAACAATGAACCAAGTCTAAACAAGAAGGGATGCAACCCCCAACTAATGAACTAATCAACTAACTAGAACATAGTCTAAGTCCGAAAATGGTGGACATAGACGAAAGAGAACCCATGGCAGCCCGAAAGAATTGGCTTACCCTTGAATTCGAACGATCACGATCTCCTAAGCGAGGTTTGTCAGTAGCCGCTTGAAGATGCCCTGTACTCAACAAAAATAAGAGCAAATGCAGTATCAGTACACACCTACAATGTACTAGTAGGATCACGCGACTATCCCACTAAATGCAACATAAGAAAGTCAAAACAACATTATAATCACATGCATATATATCAACATATACAATATTATCAACATTTACGAACAACGAACAACTTCACATTTTATATGAAATCATTGGTCCTCTCATGGAATCCAAACTCAAATAGTTAGCATACCGAAACGTGGTATTCGATCCCATAACTATTTCAGAACGTGGTATTCGATCCCATAATTATGTCCGAACATGGCAATCGATCCCATAGTTATGCCGGAACGTGGCAACCGATCCAAGTTAGTTATGCCGGAACGTGGCAATCGATCCATTCAACACACCACAATCACAATCACAAGTATATCATCAAGATCATACATTTAAGTTATGATTTCATGGCAATCATCATTCATCTATGTCATTTACAACAAGTGTGATCTACATTGCAACATTCATACATATACAAGTATCATAATGAAGCAAGAACAAACATACATCACACAATCATAGAATCACAACCATCACCTACCTCGAAACAAGCTTGAAATCCTAAGAAACTTGATCATTCCCTTTCCGGATTCATTCCGCTTGTTCTTGGTCTACAAACAATCAATATAATACGGGAATCAATAAACAATCACTAATTACCTGAATTACTAACAATTCTATGAACTCTAAATCAAACCCATGATCCCAATTACCCAAATTAGGGTTGTTCTCACCATATAATCTATAATAAAACCCGCCCCCATTAATATTCACCCATTCTATTACGTTCTATAGATCGAAAAATGGATTCGGGGAGTGAAAAGGTTACCTTTAGCCTCAAGAATGATGAAAAACGTGTAGGAGTCGCCTGGGGTTCGTTCCTTATCTCTAAAAATTAAAAAGTGCCAAATAAGGTCGTTTAGGGGTTTATTTACGACTTTAAGTCGCGTTTGGCCCGCCACAACGGTCATCACCCTGCTACAGCGGCCCCGCCAGAGCGGCATAATCCAACGCCAAAGTGGCTGGAACGAAACAGAGAGCTATTTTTAGAATTGCAAAATCTCCATTTCACAACACACCTCTAACCAACGACGCTCTGAAAATACCCTTTACGCTAAGATCAATTCCGGAAGTTCTACTCACCCGAATTCAATTTCGTAAAGTCGTACAGATTTCTTAACGAGTTATCTAACCACTCATGTAATCAAAATCAGAAATGATTCATCCGATTGTTACCAGATTTTCCTACACCTCGATGACTCTAATTGTCCAAATCTGGACAAGGGAAAATCCAAATACTACGAAAAAGTTTTCCGTCCCCAAATTTCCCCCCGTTGGCATTTCTATAACGATAGGAACATGTCGTTACATTTACCCATTTTAGGAGGTTTCACTTTTTTGCTTTTTCGGAAGTGACAATTGCTTACTAATATTTGAGTTTTTTTTGTGCTACTTTTCCAGTTAGTCGGTTTTAAAAAATGTCTCTTTCCATTTTTGATAATTTTTTAGGTTTAATTTTCCACATAACATGTTTAAGAATACAAACTTGAAAGACATTTAGATATATTCTATATATTTTAAGTTTAAGGCTACAAGATTTAAGTCTTTTTAGTTTCTTAAATTTTATGTCGTTAAAATAATAAAATCTGACAACAAATTGAAATGGAGAAAGTATACAAGTCATGTACGATCAAACTTCGTTATAAGAATATTTCACTATAATATCCGGATTTTCTTTAGAATCTAGGTGTCATTATTATATTTTATTTCTCTCTAACATCATTCTACCTGTAACATATAGCAGTGATATTCTATTATATAAAATTATCCTTCTATGCTAGCTAGTTATATTCAAATATTATATATGAAATATATTATGTATAAAACTAAAAGATTAAGATATTGGTACACGTCATTTATATCATGCACATACAATAATTCAAATACGAATATCTAAAAGAAAAAAATATGCATTTAAATGGTACCAATATGTTATGGTCATAATTGCACAAGAAAAAACTATTGGTGTTTGTCATTTTTACGGTTATACTCTTTCTATTTATTTTTTCTTAGTTATAAATACATTCATTTTTCTTGAAATATAAAATCATTAAACTATTTTTTTACCTAAAATCTAAACATTAAATATCAATATACATATATAATAGCACCTTATTGTAATAATTATAAATTTTTGATACAATAATATTATTATAACAAGATTTGATTACATAATATTTATATAATCAATATAAAATTTATTTATATCGACTTAAAAAAATAAAACGTGAATCTTTTCGGCAATTGACACAAAGAGACTACTAGAATGCAATTATGACAAAAATGATGAATTAGCTTTATCAATTTAGTTTTTGTGGCTATGAATATTTTAAGAAATTGTAAATAGTTATGAATTCTAATTTTTGTGGCTATAATTAGGTATTAGCCAATATTTATATATGACTTGATTCATATCACTAAGTTATAAAAATACTCCATTCATCTTAATATACTTGTTATATTTTATTTTATTAGAGTTAAATTATTTGAGTTTCAATCAAAATTTTAAGATATTTTTTTTTACAATATTGATATAAGAAAAATTGTAAATCATAATATTCTTTTGTAGTTTTTAAATTTTGAAATATTTAATTAACCAAATAATATAATTTTAAAAATTAAAATATGACAATTGTTTTTTCTTTCTTCTTAAATTTGGTATACATCACATCAAATGTGAGATGTGTAATTGATTGTCAAATGAAATTGCAACAATTGTTGATGGGAAGACCATATAACACATATTTGCTTGACTTTTTTTTTTTTTTTTTTAACTATGTGTTCAATATTCACATCGGAGTCTGATCAGATCTGGATTCGAGCCAAGAAGTAAAGCGCTTATTAACAGAAGCGACTCCATACTCAAGGGGACTCAAATTCAAAACCTCTAATTAAGGATGAAAAAATACTTACTACTCTATCATATTTGTTTGACTTGGAAATATGTTGAGCCCTAGTCAATTAATATTCTCCGTCATTCATTTTTTGTCGCATATTCTCTTTATAATCAGTTTTTGAATAAATAGTATATTAATATTTTAAAGAATTTTTAATTTTAAAATTCTTATTTCTTTTAAAGTCTTAATGAAATGATTTATAAATACATAAACATCTTATAATTATTTGAGACCGTAAATTTTAAAAAACAAAAAAAAAAATATCCAATCATAAAGTATATTCTAAATTGAAACAAGTGAAGTGATCGACAACTAGTGTTCTTTATATTTTAATTTATTTGTCTTATTTTTTTCTAATCTGTTTTAGAAAGAATATTTCTTCTCTAATTTGATAATTGTTTAATTTTAATATCTCACATAGTACGTTTAAGATATAAAAAAAGTTAAAATATATTTTAATACATTATACTCCCTCTATTTCATATTAATTGAATTCAAAAGACTTCTTACATTGTTCAAAATAATTGAATTGTTCAAAGTTTAAGATATATGTTTGAATTTCTTTTTCATATTTACCCTTCCATTTTTTGAAGTTCTAGATTTTCTAGAAGATAAATTACACTACTTACAAAGTTATATTTATGATTTCACAAAAATTATTATTGGAAATTATAGTTTAAATTATGTTCTTAAATATTATTATTTTTAATATATGTGCATTAGCTCACAAATTCAATTAATACGGGAGTATATACCTTCAACTTTTAAACTCAAACATCTTTTTTAAATTAGGTACCGAATTAAAAAAAAAAAAATCTTCCACAGAGTTTGCAAACTTTATGATTTTTTAAAATTGTTATCTCATCCATGTGACAATTCTAACCCTCGTATAATATTTGTCCACGTGGATTCTAGTGTCTTGGAGTGGATAACATGACAAGTATTTATATAACCATTATTAAAAGCGACACAAAAAAGATAGAAAGTACTAATTTTTAAAGTGAAATTGAATTAGATTAACAAAAAAAATGAATTTAAATATTTAAAATTATACAAAAGTACTATAATTGTTAATTTTTCTTATTTCAATATGATTAAAAAAATTGTATCTCTTAAATTATTGATAAAAATGTTTGTAATTTAATTCTCAAGAAACAAATTTTACAAGTATATTAAAACAGATGAAATATCACGCATGATGATTTTGATGTCGTATTCATTCCACTTTGAATACTAATAAAAGGGGTTGGGATTTGATAAATAAATAAAGATTGAAACTTCGTTTAGTCGCCATAAAAACTCTAAATTTGAGGTTGAATAACTTTTTTTTAAGAGTAGTTAATCAAAAAATTAGCAATAAGTGACAATAACCTATCAGCATGTCTTCTCATTTTCATGAAGATTCCTTAGTGAACAAAAACATTCATTTAGAAAACTATATATTATATATATATGTTGTTATGTTTCTTTTTGCAATATTTTTGTAATAATGTGAAAATTGAAATGTCTCAACATGGAAAACCTTGCATGTGACTTATTATGAATTGTCAAAAAACATAAGCACACAAAAGCTGACAAAATACATTTTTTCTTAATTAGTCTTTAAAAAAAATGTTGAAAGACAAACAGCCAAAAAAAAAAAACACAAAAAAACATATGAAAATAAAATCAATTTTGAACCACAAGAATTGATCAGTCTTGTGCTTTGATGGCATGTTATGAGAACTTTTTTTGATTTCCCATGTTCAATGGCCAATAAAGCTTCCTTCTTGTATTCAATTGCTCTATATACCAAAGAAATAAATCATCCAATAGCTTTTTTGTCATGACAAATATTGATATAAAAACAACAAGCAAGACTTGAGTTGGCATAGGCTAGCTAGCTAATACCTAAAGGATTTAAGCAATAGACTTGACTTCAAAGATTCTTGTGTATGTTACATTCTATCAATAAATTATATCATGTGATAGCAACTAGTAGCAGCATCAGGATTTTTGTTAAGAAAAATCAAAATATATACGAGAAAGTCAAAGGAATTCAAAATGAATATAGAAGATGGTATGGCACACTAAACATTCACATTTATGTAAGGTCTAGAAAAGGATCACAAATATA
>JAJOOB010016860.1:0-32641 GCA_029582485.1 Solanum tarapatanum
AAGAAGACTGAAGATGGTAAATATCGCAGGTTTATTACTATGTTGAAGCAGCTTTCCATCAACGTTCCGTTGATAGAAGCTTTGGAACAAATGCCTGGATATGCAAAGTTTATGAAATATATGGTGACAAAGAAGAGGTCTGTGAGTTTTGAAGATGATGATAGATTGCAGCATTGTAGCGCTATTGCCATAAGGTCTCTTGTGCAAAAGAAGGAGGATCCTGGTGCCTTCACGATTCCATGTACTATCATATTGCTACACTTTGCTAAAGCATTGTGTGATCTTGGTGCTAGCATCAAACTCATGCCATTGTCTATTTACAAGAAGTTGGGTCTAGGGGACCCAAAACCCACTACAATGCGGTTACTGATGGCCGATCGGACTGTGAAAAGGCTCATTGGTGTACTCCATGATGTGCTAGTAAAAGTGGAATCTTTCATTTTTCCGACAGATTTTGTGATTCTTGACTGTGAGGTTGATTTTGAGGTTCCCATCATCCTTGGGAGACCATTTCTTGCCATAGGGCGTGCGTTGGTTGATATGGAAAAGGGATAGATAAAGTTCAGACTGAATAATGAAGAGGTAACTTTCAATATTTGTAGGTCCATGAAGCAGAGTGGTGAACTCCAAACAATATCTGCTATAACTTACAAAGTGGAGAGTGGGACAGAAGTGCAAATTGAAGAGAGACTAGGTGTTAAGGCACTAGCAGCAGTTATGATGAATTTCGATAGTGATGGTATTGAAGAGTATGAGTAGTTGGTAGCCGCACTCGATAGGTGTGAATATCGGTCCAAATCAAAGATGTATGAGTTAGACATGAAAAATCGCGAGTCCCCACCCGCAAGACCACCTATTGTCGAGGCATCGAAAGTGGAGCTTAAGGCACTACCAACGCATTTGTGGTATGTATATTTGGGCAGAGAGAATACTTTGCCGGTCATCATCGCGGCAGATTTGAATGCGAGACAAGTAGAGTGCTTGGTGACTGTGTTAAAGAGGTTCAAGCGAGCTATTGGGTGGACTATTACGGATATTATTGGGATTCCTCCCGGTATTTGCTCTCACAAAATCCAACTCATGCCAGATCATAAGCCCAGTATCGAGCACCAGAGAAGATTAAATCCGCCTATGCAAGAGGTAGTTAAAACGGAGATCATCAAGTGGCTGGATGCGGGAGTTATTTATCCCATTGCAGATAGTAGTTGGGTGTGTCCTGTGCAGTGTGTGCCTAAAAATGGTGGCATTACTGTGGTTCCAAATAAAAGAAATGAGCTTGTTCCAATGAGGCCTGTAACTGGATGGAGAGTTTCTATGGATTACCGGAAGTTGAATGCGTGGACAGAAAAGGACCACTTCCCTATGTCATTCATGGACCAGATGTTGGATAGACCTACAGGAAAGGGTTGGTATTGTTTTCTCGATGGGTATTCAGGCTACAATCAAATTTCTATAGCTCCAGAAGACTAAGAGAAGACTACCTTCACTTGCCCTTATGGGACTTTTGCTTTCAAATGGATGTCATTTGGGTTGTGCAATGCTCCAACAACGTTCCAGCGCTGTATGATGTCGATATTTTTTTATATGGTGGAGGACACTATTGAAGTGTTCATGGATGATTTTTCAGTTGTAAGTGATTTTTTTTATCGTTGTCTGGATCATTTGGCTAAGGTACTTAAGAGGTGTGAATAGTGTAACTTGGTCCTGAATTGGGAGAAGTGTCATTTTATGGTTAAAGAAGGTATAGTGTTGGGGCATCGAATTTCAGAGAAAGGTATTGAGGTTGATAGAGCTAAAGTTGAGGAAATAGAAAAGCTTCCACCACCTATTTATGTAAAAGGTGTTAGAAGTTTTCTTGGGCATGCTGGGTTCTATAGGAGATTCATAAAAGACTTTTCAAAAAGTGCACACCCATTGTGCAAACTGCTCGAAAAGGAGTATAAGTTTGACTTTGATGAGGCTTTTCTAAGAGCATTTGGAGAGTTGAATGAGAAGTTGGTCACTGCACCTATCATTATTTCACCTGATTGGGGACAACCGTTTGAGGTAATGTGTGATGCAAGTAGAGTGGCATTTGGTGTACTGGGACAGAGGAAAGAGAAAAGTCTTCACCATATTTACTATGCTAGCAAAGCTCTAAATGTGGCCCAAAAGAATTATACTGTGACCAAACAAGAATTTCTTGCGGTGGTTTTTGCATTCGAGAAATTTTGATCCTACTTGCTTGGTACTAAGGTCACAGTGCATACTGACCATTCTGCATTGAGGTATTTGATGGCAAAAAATTATGCAAAACCAAGATTTATTAGATGGGTATTGTTGCTGCAAGAGTTTGATTTTGTGGTAAAAGATAGAAAGGGGACAGAAAATCAAGTTGCCAATCACTTGTCCAGATTAGAGGAAGAGACTATGCTAAGGCTTGGAGATAGGGCTGAAATTAATGATGCTTTTCCAAATGAACAGGTATTGGCTGCTTCGCATGATTTGATTACATGGTTTGAAGACTTTGCTAATTATTTTGCAAGCGATTTGGTGACCCCAGACTTGTCTTTTCACTAGAGGAGAAAGTTTATGCATGATGTGAAGAAATTCTTTTGGGATGAACCTTACTTGTATCGTAGTTGTGCTGATGGGATTATTCGTCGCTGTGTGCCCGAGGTTGAGATGCTGAGTGTACTTGAAGCATGCTATTCATCGCATGTTGGTGGGCATCATAGTGGTATTCGGACTGCGCATAAGATTTTGCAGTGTGGGTACTACTGGCCTACCATCCACCAAGATGCTCATGATTTCGCCAAGTCTTGTGATCGTTGCCAAAGAGAATGAGGGATTTCAAAGAGGCATGAGTTCCTTATGAATCTGATATTGGTGATAGAGTTGTTTGATGTATGGGGCATTGATTTTATGGGTCCATTTGTGAGCTCATACAGGATGAAGTATATTCTTGTTGCGGTTGATTATGTATCGAAGTGGGTGGAAGCAGTTGCGCTCCCCAACAATGAAGGTAAAAGTGTCACCGCATTTTTGAAAAAGAACATCTTCTCCAGATTCGGTACACCGAGGGCGATTATCAGCGACAGAGGTTCTCACTTTTTAATTAGTTGTTCAAGGCACTACTTGAGAAATATGGTGTCCGCCACAATGTAGCCACTCCTTACCATCCGCAGACTAGTGGGCAAGTTGAAGTGTCCAACAAAGAAATTAAACAGATCTTAGCAAAGACTGTGAATGCTAATAGAACAGATTGGTCAAGGAAGCTTAATGATGCTCTATGGGCCTATCGCACTGCATACAATACCCCTATAGGTATGTCTCCTTACCAACTTGTATATGAGAAGTCTTGTCATTTACCGGTAGAGCAAGAGCATAAGGCGATGTGGCCAATGAAAAAGTTAAATTTGGATTGGGGCGCTGCATCGAATAAAGAATTAATGACTTGAATATGCTTGATGACTTTCGCCTGAAAGCTTATGAAAGCTCAGCCTTGTACAAGGAGAAGATGAAACGGTATCATGATCAAATAATTGAAAAGCGAAAATTTGTGGTTGGTGATCTTGTGCTTCTATTCAACTGTAGGTTGCGTTTGTTTCCAGGTAAACTCAAGTCCAAATGGACTGGGCCATTTTTACTCACAAAAGTTCTCCCCCATGGAGAGGTTGAGATTGAGAATAATGAAAGAACAATGTTCATGGTAAACGGGCAAAAGATCAAGATTTATCTGGGAAATGCTGCAAGTGTGCAAGAAGTGATTGAAGCCTACAATCTTGATGAAGTCTGAGTAATCAAGAAACTTGCGTCGTGCAGGGACATTAAATCAAGCATTGCTTGGGAGGCAACCCAAGATGTACAATCTAGCCAACGATAGGTTTTTGTTTCCCATTCAGTAGTTTTGTTTGTTTAATTGCGTCTTTGTAGCAATTTAGATAGGTGTTTTAGTTTTTTTTAGTGTTGGCTAGAATTAGCATAAGGTCCGTGTCTAAAAAGTATCCAGAAAATGTAAAAAGAATAGCCTAATGGTTGCTACATGTGCAGGTACACTATGAAAAATCTACAGAAAATGGTCTGGTGCAGAGCTCTATGGACCCCATCAACGGTCCGTCGTTCTATCCATGGACCGTGGATGGTGCCCGTAGATCCCAGGTAAGCCCCTAAATTTTTTTCCAAGTGTAAAGGGATCTGCGGTCCCAACCTTCGGACCGTAGATCGACCCACGGACCGTAGACGGGGTCTCGTGGGTCCAAAACCCTAAATCTGTCTGACCCGACCCTACCCGGACCCCTTTATTTAAAACTCCCCTAATTTCAAATCATTTCCACTTCCCTCCATTCACTCTCCAACCGTTTCAAACACCCTCAACTCCCCTAAATCACGCCATAACTCCCCCTTAAAATCATCCCTTCCATTCCCCCATCATTCCCAAAAGTCCTTTCCATTCCGAATACAACTCATTCCGTATTCCATAAGAAGGGTCCGATGTTGGGTTGGTATTGAAAAGGTGATTCTTTGGGCTTGTAAAACTTAGTGTCGTCACAAAATCACCCCACTCCACGTTCCTTGTAAGGTAAGAGACTTTCCCCTCACTTTGAATAGCGGTTCATAGATTGAATATAGAAAGTCAAGAGTTGGATCTTGACCTTGGGTAATTGTTAAATGAAATTGCATGATAAAATTGGAAGTTACAATACCCTTGGAACGATAGATAGTGATTGTTTTGCCTTGTTGTATGTGATTATAAGTCTACATGTAAGTTTCGACTTAGGGTTCCAAAGTTTGTCTTAAATAAACTGTTAAATGATTAATCGGAATCCTGAAAATGACAAACTAGCATGATTCAATGTTGAAATGCATGGTTAGACTAGGATATTGTTGAAAATGGTCTAAGATGTGGACTTGAGTATTAAGAATGGCTAAAACTTCGCACAAATCCATCCACGCGATACCCTATCTACGGACCGTAGATTGGGTTCGTGGGTGGATGCTCTTGAAAATTTCACCAAGTATGTAACCACGAATGTGGACTACGGTCCGTAGATCAATCTACAGACCGTTTTTTACATCCGTGGTATCCATCTGCGACCAATATTGTTGGTCCTCTGATCCACGGAAGGGTTCCACGGACCGTAGATCAGTCTACGGACCGTAGGTCCCCTCCGTGGATGACCACTGTAGCCTCTGTCTAAAATTTTCTTGGGATTTTGTTAATGTTTTGTTTATAGTTCTAAAGTTTTTTTTTAGTTGTTTAGATTTAGTTTTGGCACTAATATCGCTTCCACAGGTACGATGGCATACAAGAAGCTAGTCACCTACTCAAAACAGGTAAGTCAAAATCTATTGCTCCTAGCTTCAGGTTAATCGATGAGGACACAGACACGGAAAGAGATCCAGCATACATTCCTCCCAACACAAGGACTTCTCCCACTGCACCCCGAGCCACCAAAGGCACCCCCGGAAGGTGATTCTCGAAGTAGTCACTGTCTCCCAGTCTGATGAGGAGCACACACTGATCGGGTCACCAACTGGGGCTGCTTCTAGTTCAGCTACTGGGTCTGCATCTGGCTCCGAGTCTACCTATGCTTCGGGATCTGAGTTCAGCCATGCTTCAGGGTCCAAGTCTGCCCAAGCTTCAGGGTCTAATGCCAAGTCAGTCACAGGGTCTAGCCATAATGAACAAGCAGCCTCATCTGATGAGGCCACTAGCTCAGAGTCAGTACCATTACCAAGAAATGAGAACCCTACTCCAGTGGATGGTGAGCCAAACAGATGGTGTGTTGAGGGCCAATGGCAAATCTTTCGGGATGCCAAGATGATTAATGATAAAGAGAAGATGGCCTGAATTGTTAGAGAGGAGCGCAGAGTCCTCAAATGGAGCTTGCACACTGTCCCGACATTCACCAGCTTTTCAACCTTCACAAGTGTGACTGGATGGCTCGAGTCCCAGGCACTTATAGCAATGAGATTGTGCGGGAGTTCTACGCCTCATATGCTGCCAGTCTCTGTGGGTCGATCTCCAAGAAATCAAAGCCCTTGACCCAAGATCCTCTCACGTCCACTACAGTCCAAGGTTTATCCGATAGACATATCATAGGCTAACATCAGCCGCTTTCTCTATGGGCCTACGACAAGTCACACTTGGTCACTAAACACAGCGGAGTTTGATTACAGATGGGTCATCGTGCAAAGCGGTGCTTTCCAGAGGATTGCTGAGCAGCGAGAGGCTGTTATACTATGGTTGGCTAAGTACATTGTTGCTGATGGCGAGTGTGCGAAGTGGGTCACCACACCACGGTTGGGTATCCGGAAGGCCACATTAAATTTTGCGGCAAAGATCTTATGGTTGTTGGTACGTAACAGGGTGTCGCCTACAGAAGCTGATAACCAACTCACTTGGGACAGATAGGTCATAGTTGCAGCATTAGTAGCAGGAGTGGAGATTGACTTTGCCCGCATGCTGCTGGCAGAGATTCACGAGAAGGCATTCAAGACCTCCACTACTTACCCCTTTCCATGTTTGATTTTCCAATTGTGCAGGGGCTCTGGAGTGCCGATCTCACATTGTGCTAGGTTGTCCACCCTACCGGGGCTTTGGAAATAGGCCTCATCCGAGATGAGGCAAATGTGGTGGCACATCGGAGAAAGCCCAGGTTAAGGTACCTCCCTTGGGCGCAGACCTTGTAGACACGGTGGGGTAGGCATAGGGTGGTGACCCCATTATACCATACCACTTTGATACTGTCCCGGCCTCCTCTTCCTAGGCCGCTAGCATGGCTCCTAGTTCATCCCGGTCCACACCACAATTAGGAGCTACTATTGTCCCATTGGCCAGAGTACAAAAATTAGAGGCTCAGATCACCACATTGCTGCATCACATCCAGCCTTGGATTCAAAAGTATATAGCCAAGTCCGAGGACGGAATAGAGCGACGGATGGAGGGTATGATGGACCGGAAGGTCCAAGCCGTTAATAAGTGTCTTGATTCTTTTGAATTGCGAGTCCTCGAGCGACCAGCCCCGACCATAGATCTATCCTGTTTTCAAGCTGAATCAGCCAGTCTCCGGGTCGACGTTGATGCCATTCTTGCCATCCCTACAGTAGAGCCTCAGGCTGCACCTACTGCACTGGCTGATGATACAGTGCTGGATGCTTTATTCAGTGGGACCACAGAGGAGGAGTCTGCACCTGCACATACCAAAGGAAAGAGGCACTGTTCTAGTCGCACTGAGGAGGAAAAAGCTCAAAAGAGACAACGTAGGCAGGAGGAGGCTAGGAAGGCTTTGATTTTAGATGAAGAGTTGCGCCAGCAGAGGCTGCGTGAGAGTATTGCAGGGACATCGAGTTCTGCCCCAGTCATACAGGTCCCGCCTATTGTGAGGGATGTTGTGAACACCACTGCTGGTGAGATGAGAGTGATAGAGAGCACTACTGAGGGTGTTATGATGGATGATGTGGGCACTACTGAGGGTGACCCAACTATTGTTCCAGCGGGCTCCGGGAAACCGGACCCATCCGTTTGTTGATGATTCGTCGGTGCTATGCGCCACAGGTTTGCTTCACCCAATCCACTTTCTTTTTCTACTTTTGTATGCATTGGGGACAATCACATCTATTTTTGTTAGGGGTGGGGTAAGTGGATTGTGAGTGATAGGGTGAAGTCTGAGTAACCCAACTTATAAATCCTCTCGTGGGGTTTTCTTGACTGTGTTCTTTTTCCCCAAGAGACTGTTTAATTTATGTTGAACCGGCATATGTTAGGATCGTATGTGTAGAAGCATGATGGCTTAAAAATGATACCCGTCAGATTTTGTGATGTGTGCTAGAATTTGTAGGCTACGATTAGTTGAATGTGTTGTCTTTGTGTATGACATGATAATGAATCTACTTGATGGCATGACTTAAGATGAAACTTGAATTGGGTGATCTGATAATCTGATAATGAAACTATGTGCCAAGAGTGTGTGAGAATAGTTGAGTGTTCAAACAGTTTTTGTGCAACACTAGAACTTGCCCAGTTAGTCCTTCTAAGACAATTCAATCTAGAGGTTAGGAAGTGATCATAGACCATTGTTCTGATCAGTCCTCAGATTTCCTAAAAGAAGGATCCAACCAAATGAAACAAATGCTCCCTTTTATACAAATACTTTGAACCTAAAATAATACCATTTCTTTCTAAACCCCAAACTCACCTTCCTACAATCGACTATGTTCACCCCGGTCCCTCCTTGGACATGTGCACCTCGACCCAGGCCAAAAGCCTAAGTTGAGGGTGGATAATGTAAAAAGTAACTTCAATCTTGGCCCTGACCCGACATCGGGTATTGTGCACCTCAACCAATGGAAAATCCATAAGTTGAGGGTGGCTATGAAAGAGAAAACCGAAAGAAAAATGGGTATGAAAAGAGTTTGATGTTGAAAAAGAGAGGAAAGGATGTGACTTGTTGAAAGCTAAAAGAAAAATAAAATAAAAGTAAAAAGATCTACAAAGTCTAAAGTCACATCCGTGGTTGAAGAAAATCAAGGGAAAGAAAAGTAAAATGATAGGATGGCAAAAATAAGGAAAAAAGAGGTTGAAAGCCTAGTGTAATGTCAAGGAGGGAAGAAAGTCACTAAGAAGTACCCAAATGTACCACACCTGACCCTGAGCCTACGTTACAAGCCAAGAAAGTCCTATAGTGATCCTAGAGTCTAGTTTGGAGAGTCTAAGAAGTGAAAATAAGGGAAAGCCTATGTTACTGAGCACTAACTGTACTTGAACTTATTTCTGAGTGTGAGTGTTGAATGAATCCTTGTACTAAAATTCATAAGTCATTGTGCGAAAGAAAAGGGATTTCATTTGAAATAAGGGCACTTAGTGCATTGTCGGAGAGTTGGTACCTTGGTGATAGTGAAACAGTGTATGTTGTGTGTTGGTTGGTCAATTGTTGTCATGGTTGATCCGCATGAATTAGCTTATCGAGTCTAAGAGAACAAATTTTGTACCCACAAAGAGAGTGGGGTAGAAAGCCATGTGATTACTTGTGTGTGAAATGCTTGCTTCTATACAAGTGTCGTTTAGAGTCTTAGTGCGTCGCTTGAGGACAAACAACGAATTTAAGTTGAGGGTGTTGATAATTTGATACGCTCAAATTATACCTCCCTAAAGAAGCATAAGCGATCGTTATCAAGTAAAGAACCCGTAGATGTCCTTTCTACAGTTATTTCAGATGTCCCTTCACTTCCGCGCCTGAACGTCTTTCCTGCAAAATATGACAAAAACATATAAAAACCAATCCAAAAAGTCCCTAGACACACACAACTTGTAAGTGAAATGTATTAGAAATACCATAAATTCACGGTATATCAGGTACCCATGTCAATTGTTAGTATGTATTGTTGTGGTACATGAGCCAATCATATATGTATACCTTTGTACCATTTGTGGTACCTGAGCCAACCGTTAGTACGTATAAGAAATGGTATCTAATCCAAGCATGTGAATATCCTATATCAGGCATAGTACCAGAGCCAACCATTAGTCACACAAACACAATCGCAATCACAATGAAAAACAACCACACTTGTAAATAAAAGTAAACAAAAACACATTCATTGCATGAGATTGTCAATAATTTATCACTTTACATACAACCCTTATGTTTTTCCCCAAATTGAATTGTTCAGGTTTCACAATAGAGACAGTTAACATACATACATACATACATAAACTTGAAAAAAAACAACCATAACCTATCTGAAGGATTCCTTCGTGAAAGTTCCTTGTTCATAAACCATTTTACCCACAATCGTGTCCCCCAAGATAGCACCCAGAAATTATCTCAAGGCAAACATAACCTAACCCAGTCTATCATTAATGTAACCCACAACTATCCATATATTCAACAATTTGGACTTTTGTAACACACCCAAAAAATTTTGAGCTAAGACTTAAACCATCCTTCCTAGTGAGTAAGATTTTATAAAGAAATTTAAATTTTTCCTAAGTATTAAGGTCACTAGATGTATCACCTTGAGATCCAAAAAGAATTAAAGAGAAAATCATTCATGTCATTCCTTAGTTCTTTTATGTTTTTGGTCAACTTCAAACAATCATAACTTTCAGTACAGGATGAGTTAGATGGTCCATAATATATTAAATGAAAGGTCTTTGAATTATCTTTCCAACGCAACTGAGTTTTCTAAGTTTCAAGGTCATATGAGTGAGATATGCCCTTTTAAGGTTAGGTTGTCCAATTAAGGAAAGTTACTTGAAAATAGTGAGGGGTATTTTGGTCTTTCCATTACCCAATAAGATTTAATTCATTTTTAGTAAGGTTTTAGGGGTCTAATCTGATTATGTTCAGTTATATAATCCTAATATATGCCTAGGGTTTTAGTTGAGAGTTCAAGAACAAAAGAGAAGCGAAAAGCGGAAAGGATCAAGGCGTTCGTCGAGGTTTTTGAGTTTTGTTGCGGATTTTCTCCATGGATTTGAACCCTAAGAGGTTTGTAAGTTTTCATAGTATTTGATTCGTTCACCCACACGTGAATCATGAATTTTTTCTACGAATTTCATCCATAAGTTTGAGCATGTTGAGTTCTTGATAACTGTTCTTGAAGTTCATTCTAAATCATGTTGTTGGGGTTTTGATGAATTCTTGAGATGAAAGTTAGTGATTTTAGGTTTGGTTTAAGTTTATTAGTAGGTACATACGTTGAGTATTCGATTCTAAGTGATTGGGGAAGAAATCAATTGATTGTAGGCGAATTAGGGTCCGAAAACGAGCAACCAAAATTCTTCAGGTTTTCTAGGTTTGGGCCTGGCGCCCTACGCTAGCCAGTGCGCCCCAAATCCTCTTCTGTAGTTGTGGGGCTGGGTCGCTTGCTCCGTCCAGTTTGCAGTCGGTTGCTCTGTTTGAATTCTTTTAAACTGTACCTTCACTACGTTTTGATTCTAATCACTCTAAACTACTTCAAAACACTAGAAATAATTCATAACATGAATCATAACCTTGAATTCATAATTCAAATTTAAGGTAGAGTTAAGAGTTAAGTTTTGAGAGTTCTTCCGAACATTTTGAGAAAGTCCCTTTGAGTCTTTTTGCGGAGTCTTCTACAATTTCAAATAATTGTTTCAACACTCAAGTAAGTGAGCATAAGAGTGAGGAGAAAGTATTCATGAGTCTATTGTATCATCGTGATCCTTCATATCATGAAACATAATTTTTTAATTCATAATTCACATTAAAGAAAGAGTTAAGAGTAGAGTTCAAGAAAGCTTTTGAGTTCAATTGTGAATCCTTTGAGATCAACTATCGATTTGAAATAAGTTTTGAGAAAGTAAGCATGAGAATGGGAAGAGTTGTATACATGAGCTTCATATTATTATGTAGAACCTTGAGTCGAGTCGTTCATGCTCATAATTTTGCATGAACTCCATAAGTTGAGTATCCTCGAGGGGAGTAGCATCTTCGAGTTTTAAGTCTTTGAGCATTGAGTTTCTAATCCTTGTGAGATTATATTCCAAATTATATATGGACCACTACATGTTACCCATGAATCCTTGAGTTTAGTAGTTCATGCCCATAATTCCACATGAACCCTATAAATCGAGTAGTCTAGAGAAGGGAAGTATCTTTGAGTCCTTGAGTTGAGTAGTTCATGCCCATAATTCCACATGAACCCTATAAGTCGAGTAGTCTGGAGATGAAAAGTATCTTTGAGTCCTTGCGCTAAGTAGTTCATGCCCATAATTCAGCATGAACTCTTGATTTCACGTATCAGAATACTTCTTCCAATTCTAAGTGCCAACGATCGTTAGTCAGTAATATAACCCAATTAAGTGAGATGGGGTCGAATCCCACAGGGAGTGGTACATGTTTGAGAATAAAGAGCCAAGTCCGAATATGTTCAAGTCAATCATAGGTAAAGACATTTACGAATAAAAGCATAGTTCAAATTAAAGGGAGACACAAGTGTCATATAACATGGGGTTTGATTTTGACTATCAGCTACAACAACAACAAATAACACGAATAAACAAGTAAAGAGATGGGTTCTTAGGATGTGATAGACAAATGGGTAATTGCAACTGATAGTAAATAGATGTAAATTAGTGAATAAGCTAGACTTTAGTGGGGTAAACTTTTTCTTGAACAATTTACCCCAAATCAAATTGGTTTCTCTCAAACACCAATAAGCACTAATTAAGAACAGCCTACGCTTTAGTCCATTCACTCTCTCGAGCTGAATGTGTGGAAAAGGGTTTAGGATTCTCTCTCTCGAGCTGAACCGATGACAACCCAATACCCAAAGACCATCAAATCAGTAATCTTGGTTTTAAAACCTCTCTCTTGAGCAAGCCAAAAACACCAAAGTAGAGTTGCATTTGCAACTACAACCCTTGAAATTAAACTACAATTACTGATTGAAATCACTTTTAAACAACATTTAAACTATCACTTTACAATACCCAGCAGCTTAATCAACCTATAATCACATAATCACACCCCAAGAATTGGGTTTTAGGTAGACATCATAAAAAGATAGAAATCATTACCAAATTGTGTTTCCATCAACTGAGTAAGATTAATTTCGCCTTTACGAAGGTCCAAGTTGAAGAATCTCAAAGACCCACTACCAATTTCTCAAAAATGGAGGACTTCAATTCTTCAATTTAAGGAAAATATTGTCTCAATACTCTCAGTTCTAACACAAATATTACTCTAATGAATGTTCAGAATAAAAATTCCATATTAAACATAAAGTTTGAAAATGTATTTATAGTTGCCAAAAATTGTGCTGCGAAGGACCATTCGGCCCAATAAGTCGGGATCGCCGATCCACTCGGCGATCCGCCCTTTGGTCAGTTCCATCGCCTTTTATCTTTGTCCTTCAACATCTTCAAGTTTAGTAACTTTGGACGATCTAGCACTGCATCGAGGATCCATTCGGTGACATGCCGACTTGATTTTCTCCGTTAGGTCTGGGCATACTGGAACTTTAGGCGAGATCATGGCCATTCGGTGACTCGCCCAATAGGTTAGGCGATCATCAGACCCTCTTTTCTTCGTTCTTTCAGCTTCCTTGTTCTTTTTTTCTCATTAGTGTCCATGCTTTGTTCGTCAATACAAATACCTGAAAATCGAGGATTTGCATCAGTTATTGGCATAAAATATGCATTTGAGGAAACTAAATTTATTAAAATAAGCCCTAAATAAGTCCAAATCGTGGACTCATCAACACCACCAACTTAAACCCTCAAGTTCAACAATTCAAAAAGGATGTTTCAAACAGTGCTACACAAGACTTAATCATGAATGCACAAAAAAAAAACATTCAACTTACTCATGCAAGGATCAATTGTGCACTCAAGGATTCAAGTTGTGACTCACCATTATTAAAGAATCTCAAGTTCACAATACTTGCTTCAAATGCAATTCAAGCTCAACAACGGTATTCAAATGCCCTCACACAAAGAATGATTCAATAATCACACACAATGGTTCAACAATTTAAAGCTCCAGAATCAAATGCAACACTCACACTCACAAAGATGAACACAATGCATGATTTCACCGATAGGTTTGCCCATATTTTCCAATCAACACTTGTTTCAGGTCACTCAAGATCAAAACAGTCTTTTTAAGGCTTGTAACGGGGCTGAGTGCAAAGGTATGGTCATTTAGGCTCAGTGGTTGTAATCCTCATGAAATGTGGTGTGAACAATACTTTCTTTCCTTTTCTTTATCATTCTCATTCGTGCTCACAAGTCACCCCATTATTCATCTTCCATGGACTGTTGGTCAGTCCATTTCTTTTTACACTTTCACACTTTATTCAATAACTTTTTCATTTATTTTCTTTTTCATTCTTTTCTTCTTTTTCTTTCCTTTTTTTTATATGGAGGGGTTCCATCTTTCTCAAAACCATGGGTCAAAGGGGATTTCTTTGCTCTTCTTGATTTGCCTTCTCTTTTCACCACACCTCCAACTTAGGTGTTTTTACTAAGTTGGCTATTCACACAAACCACAAATAATGAGGATTAAGGGTAATGGATCAAGAAAGGTCACAATTTCATCAAGTTTCTTCCAATAAAAGGCTAAGGCTCAAAAGGTGCTCAAGCGAAGTTCACACACTCACAAGGTATGCCACAAAAAGAGGTATAATGTCAAATTAGTTCACACTCTTCAAAGTTGTCTAAGATCATATCAAGAGATTCCATCACTTAGTCAACCGGACCAACGGGGAAAATTCTAGGTTTCAGAACACATGGTTCACGGGAAGCTCATCACACAAGGCATTGACACCAATGTCGAACAAGACTCCACACTTTCGCTAGTGTGAAATGTTCATCACAAGAGACTCAAATTTGATAATTGGCTAGCCACAACGAGATGCAAAAAGTTCACATATTGCCTATGCAACTTCATTTGGCCTCATTGTTGCCGCACATTCATTTTTGTTCGATTACGAGCACTATTCAAGTCATCAGTATTGATCAAGACCAATACTCAAATTTGCAAGAGAACAACCACATTTGAACACAAACAAGAGGTGGCACAAAAGTTTTTTGAAGGGTCAAAAATCATTTGGCAATTAAAATCAGGAGCCACAGGCTCAAACATCCACAAAAACAGTACTAAACACAATATAAAGCTCAAAAACCCAATATATACAGAAGAAACAGTTACACAAGGTGGGACTCACCCCACCACAAATAAAAGCTATTTGTCCTCAAATTCAAACAAAATAAAATCCACAAGTCAAATAAACAAGACATAGAGGGAGGTAAAGAGAAATCCTGTCTAAAAATTCGCTCCATCTGTCTCGGCATCAGTGCTCGGTGTAGTGCTCTGAACTGGGGCATCAATACCACTAGCTCCACTAGGATCAGCTAAAGGTGTATCTGCCAAAAAGGTCTGCACAGCTACATCGATCATGGACTCCTCAGTCTCAGTAAGGCCCTCATAAGAAACCTCATCAGCAACCTCCAGTATCTCCTCATCTATCTCCGCCACAGACTCGGGATCAGCTACCTCCTCCACTCGAATATCATCTCCGGTGGTAGCCGGAGGCATGTCTGACTCAACTGGCACATCGGGGATCTCCACCGTCCTGAAGATCATAGACATATCAGTGAACTTTTGTTGGTCCACATCTCTCTTTAGCACAGTAATGACGGCCTTTAGAGCCGTCACCTCCTCGGTGGCCCCTTGGCTACGCTCACACACTGTTATCCTCTCCACAGGGGCATCAATGGTAGCACTCAATGGTGTCACAACATCAGCCAGGGCTGTCTGAATCATGCCTAGGATGGAGGCCTCAAGACTGGCAACACGACGATTGGCAGAATGGGCTAGCTGCCCCATTCGAAGTAGTGCGACCTGAGTGAGTGGGGGCCATGACACAGCAGCAGTAGATCTGGGAAGAAATGTAGTTGCAGAGGAATCTGGAGTGTTAGAATAAACATCACTAGAAGTACCTGTAGGGCCAGGGGCCGGAGTAGGCAAAGCTGCCTTTGCAGGTAATGTGTCTGTGTCCAAAACCGGGGAAGAGTCCACTGGGGATGCCTTCTTCTTCTTCGCCTCATCTTTTAAATACTCTGCCTCTATTATCCAGATATCAGTAAAAGATGCGGAAATCACTTTCACATCCTTCTTCGCATCTCTAGGAACCTGAGCCCGTCTGCACAACTTGGTGATCAACACTGGAAAGGGGAGGGAAATCTGGCGCTGTTTGGCCAGCATTAGCATCTCCCTTGCAATGAGCATCCCCAAGTTTAGCCTTGTCCCCGCCATGAGCATAGGTAGGCTGCTTTGGCATGGCGGAGAATAGACTCATTTTGGGAAGGCATGGTTAAGCTGATGATGAAGCCAAACTAATACCTCGCTGCACAATGAGGTCCTTCTTTTCAATAGCCGCTCCAACCTCAAGCCACTTAGGAGTGTCATTTGATATCAACGGAGCCAACCACTTCTTCATATTCTCCAACGTCATTTTCCTGATCTTGTGTGATAGTCATCCTCAAGTCTCGTAGTACATTCTAAGACGGCATTGATGGCGGTAAAGTCACATTGCACCCTCTTACCCCTGACAACCACCTAGTCAACTGGCTTGAATTTAGCTATCAGCTTCTTCCCTTGTGGTATCAATGCACTGCAGGCACTGTAAAACTCTCTGACCTAGCTTGGAATGTACGGGCCACGGGGCATGGTAAAGATCTGGAATTTATGAGACTTCAGACATCTCATAATCTCTGGGTACTTGTGAATGACCCTATCAGTGGACATATGCTTCTCCTCAATGATTGTCCTTATCCCTTCAGTCTTCAATCTATTCATACATTTCGGAGGAGGACCCTGTACTGGTGGTACTAGGACCACGGCCTGTGCTAGAGCTGGAGGAGGAGGAGTAGTGGTAGCCTGAGGAGTTTTGATCCTAGATGGATCGTTCAACCTTTTGGATCACAGCGCAGCCCTCTATGTTGCTATCAGTTAATCATCCACAAGCTCCGAAGCTGCAACCTGATGCTCACCCTCACTCTCAGAAGTATTGAGGTGAGTGGCATAGATATAGTTACTATCGCAGCTGGCCTTTGGTGACGCAGGTGCCTTTCCTTTGCCCGTTGTTTTCCCACCAGTTGTGGGAAGTTTGGTAGCCTTGCCCCTGGATACAGCTGCATCCTCGTTGATAGTTATCCATTTAACCCTATTACGGGGCGGCATGTCCTTACCAACAACCTTTGGTCTAGCCATGTCTGCAAAAACATCAAAAAGAGTTAGAAATATTTCAAGCAAAATCACAGAAAAGCAATTGTAGACAGACTCACCGAACCAGTCGGCGAGTCGGCGAATCTCTTTGGCGAGCTAGATCGGGATTGCCGAAAGGATTGTCTCAAAAATATCAGAAAAATTTGCCCTGTTGGTGATGGGAGGGCCTTATGGCGAATCGCCAATAGCATTCGGCGAACATGGATTAGCTCACCAAAAGGTACAGTGCAATTAAGTGTCAAGGGTGCAGACAAAGGGCGATCAAGAAGGACTTTCATCTAGTCGCCGAGTGCATTTGGCGACTTCAGGCTTCTCGCTGAAAGTTACAAAACCGAACTTCACATTTAGAATGAAATTAAAGGCAAGATGGGGAACTTCGGCAAACCACCGAGTGGTTCAGCGAGCTCAACACAGCTCGCCAAACGACCCAATGTGCCTTCTTTCAACCCAACTTCTCAAATTCAAACAAAGACCCATTACACCCATGCCCCCGTGATACTCAGACTTCTCCCGGTTTGGCAAATTTGGCCATTTGATGACTTTTTCCCTTAAGAATGATGTCAACCGCTCCATTATTGGGCAAAATACGTCATTTGGCACAAATAAGGGCTACTTAGACATCATACTACTAGACCCAACAACATGCAAGAACAACCCCACAACTTTTGACCAATTTTAAGGCACAAAATCACGGGAATTCAACAATAAAGGCATTACGGGCAAAATTATTAAATTAAACTAGGCACATGAGTATGCAAGCAAAAAATAAAACATTAGAGAGGCCCATCACACATCACTAAGATAAAATTATTACAAGTGATTACAAAATCACTAAATTAAGATTCAGGGTTAGGAAAACCAACGTTAGATGACGACTAAACAAGTTGAAATGCTAGGCGACAAAGTAATCCAACTCCGGAGTGAGGGAAAGTGAAAGACTTAGAAAGTTTAAACCTTTGGCCTTTAAAAACCGTCCAGTTCGCGCCCATTCGGCAACATTAGTTTTGCTCACCGACCCACTCAGTGACACGCCGAGTGGGAACTTACCGCACCGAGTTTTACAGGATCTCCTGTTAATGTGGGGGTCCAAACGGCTGACTAGATCGTGATCGCCGACCTGGTTGGCGACTCGCCAAGTTGCTCCTGGGGTTGTCGAGTTTTACAGACCCCAATTTCAAATTGTCTTGAGTCCAACAGCGGGCTAAGTCAAGCTTGCCGACCTCTTATGCGATGCGCCGACTTGACTTTTTGCTCGCCAACTTGTACTTTTCAAACACATTCTACACTTCAACCTGCAAAATCAACACACGATTATTTCTAAAACAATATGAAAGCATTAAAACATTGGGTTCCCTCCCAAGAAGCGCCTTAGTTAACGTCGTGGCACGATGGAAGTCCCTGCTTAAGTTCCAGTAGTAGGGTTTGCCTTATCTTCATAAGGCATGCCCTATTCTGGCTCTGGGTAGACATGAGACAACACATGGTCTATTTGGGACCCTAGTAGCTGAATGAGCGTGGAATGAGAGGTTGTCATCTGGTTCAGCATCAAGACATTCTCTCTTATCTCCTCCAACTCTCTGTCATGCTCTTTGACTTTGTGTAGGATGTATAAGAGGACCTCTTCAATTTGTTTACCCTCTTGCTTCTTCATCTTTTGATGCTCGTGAAGGGAAATGTATTTGTCCTTCTTTTTGGACACTACCTCCAATTCTATGACTTTCTTGGCCAAGACATCTAGCTGAGTCAACAATTTGGCCAATTCTTGGTCTTTTCTTCCTCCTTGTTGGTCTTTGCCATATGATCGAGGAGGTGGGCTGCTTTTGCATAAGGTAGTTGGATGAGACTACCTGGAGAGATTTAGTCAGCCACTATTATATTTTCGAGGCCAAGACCCCGGTAGAAACATTCCAGAAACACCTTCTTCGGAATTTCATGAGTTGGGCATTGCTGCAACAGGGTCTTAAACCTTTGTCACAACTCATAGATGGCTTCACCCTATACTTGCTTGAAATTTAGGATGTTACACCTAAAAATCATTAATCTTAAAGGAGGGTGATCCATTGGGTCACTATTGCTACCAGATATGCTCCAATTCTCTGCTCAAAACAGCAACACACAACCCAAAAATAAAATTAAGCAAGTTCAACTATAACTAATAGGAACAAAATTCGACTTAACTAAAGATTCTCAACAAACACCACTCCCCGGCAGTGTCACCATTTTGATTTCACGTATCAGGACACTTCTTTCAATTCTAAGTGCCAATGATCGTTATTCAGTAATATAACCCAACTAAGTGAGTTGGGGTCAAATCCCACCGGGAGTTGTACGTGTTTCAGAATAAAGAGCCAAGTATGAATATGTTCAAGTCAATCATATGTAAAGATATTTATGAATAAAAGCATAGTTCAAATTAAAGGGTGACACAAGTGTCATATAACAAGGGGTTTGATTTTAACTATCAGCAACAACAACAGCAAATAGCACGAATAAACAAGTAAAGAGATGGGTTCTTGGGATGTGATTGGATAATAAGCTAAGGTAGAAAAATGGGTTATTGAAACTGATAGTAAATATATGTAAATTACTGAATAATCTACACTTTAGAGCGGGTAACCTTTCTCTCAAACAATTTACCCCGAATCAAATTGGTTTCTCTCGAACACCAATAAGCAGCAATCAAGAACAGCCTACACTTTAGTCCATTCACTTTCTCGAGCTGAATATGTGGAAAAGGGTTTAGGATTCACTATGTTGAGCTGAACCCATGACAACCCAATACCCACAGACCATCAAATCAGTAATCTCGGTTTTAAAATCGCTCTCTCGATCAAGCCAAAAACACCAAAGTGGAGTTGCATTTGCAACTACAACCCTTGAAATTAAACTACAATTACTGATTGAAATCACTTTTAAACAATATTTAAACTATCACTTTACAATACCCAGCAGCTAAATCAACCTATAATCACATAATCAAACCCCAATAATTGGAGTTTTAGGTAGACATCATAAAAAGATAAAAATCGTTACCAAATTGTATTTCCATCAACTAGGTAAGATTAATTTCGCCTTTACAAAGGTCCAAGTAGAAGAATCTCAGAGACCCACTTTCAATTTTTGAAAAATGGAGGACTTCAATTCTTCAAAGCTAAGGAAAATATTGTCTCAATTCTCTCAATTCTAACTTAAAAATTACTCTAATGAATGTTGACAATAAAAATTTCATATTAAACATATATTTTGAAAATGTATTTATAGTAGCAAAAATTTGTGTTGTGAAGGACCATTCGATGTAATAAGTCGGGATCGCCGATCCACTCGGCGATCCACCCTTTGGTAAGTTCCATCGCTTTTTTTCTTTGTCTTTCAGCATCTTCAAGTTTTGTAGGTTTAGGCGATCTAGCACTGCATCGCGGATCCGTTCGGTGACACAACGACTGCTCCTTTCTATCGTCGACTTGATTTTCTCCTTCATGGCTTGGCCCACTGGGACTTTAGGCGAGATCATGGCCATTCAGCGACTCGCCCAATTGGTTAGGCGATCATCAGACCTTCTTTTCTTTGTTCTATCAGTTTCCTTGTTCCTTTTGCTCATTAGTGTCCATGCTTTGTTCCTCAATCGAAATACCTTAATATCAAGGATTTACATAAGTTATTGGCACAAAATATGCATTTGAAGACACTAAATCTATGAAAATAAAGCCCTAAATGAGTCCCAATAGTGGACTTATCACCCCTCTGAGTCGAGCAGTCTTGATATGAGTATTACCATTGGAGTTCTTGAGTTCTGAGTTGTTGAGTCTCGAGAATTGAGCTCTATGTATGGATATTTAATACTTTGAATTGAATTTTTCACATCCATAATTCGACATGAACTTTATTTTGAGAAGTCTTTTACAATGTTTTTCTAAACTTGGTTTAAGACTTGAGCACTTGAGTTGAGAAAGAGTAGAGTTTAGTTAATTTTTTTAGAATGATATATGGGAACAAAGTATTCCAAAGAGTAAATGTTTTCACATTTAAAAGAGGAGGAAACTGAGATTTACAAAAGTCTTTTGAGCTGTTTGAGTAACATCTCTTTTAAGTGAAAAAATTGAGTAATAATCTCAAACCATAGAAAGAGTTATGTTTTTAAACATATGAGCTGAGTATATTTTTGGGTGTAGTATTGAACACCAATATGGGGACGAGTTCAGGTAACACAAGTCTCTATAAATAATGTAGCCAACGTGGGTAGAATGGGTCATACTTTTTAGATGATTCCTTAATACTTTTGAGTATAGACTAGTGGATCCACTTAGTTGAGAGGTTCTATACCCCAAAAAGTATTGGAAAGTTCTGGTAGCATGGGTGAGACGATGTATCCTCAAATAGCTCATAGTGATAGTTGTCGGTTAGAGAATCTCTGATAGAGTTATATTATATTTTATATACAAATTGAGTTGTTATTGTATTCTTCAATACATTGAGTTGCTATCTACTATTTTAAAAGCTTTCCATATATTGCATCTTTTATTGTTGCTTTATCTTCAGTTGAGTATCCAAAATTGAGTATCTAGAGTTGAATCTCTTGAGTTGAGTATCTTATTCTTGAGTTGAGTTTAGTTGAGTAAGTTGAGAAGAAGTAAGTATGCTTCCTTTTTATCAAGTTCAAGCTTATGTTATGTTGTAGAATTCCCCTTACATGCTTGTACATTCCATGTACTGAGCATTTTGCTTGCATCATTTCATGATGCAGATACATGTATTCAGGATCATCAACAGGCGCTTCGTTGATACCACATGCAGTTTGAGTTAGCTATGGTGAGCCTCCTTGTGTCCGGAGGGTTCCACTTTTACTTTCAGTTATATCAGTTGTTAGGATGTCGTGGTTCTTGTCCCGACTTTCATCTTTGTCAGTTAGAGGCTTCATAGATAGACAATAGAGTTTCAGAACCCTATTCATTTATTTTGTTAATTGTTTTAAAGACTTAAGTTGCCTATTTTACGGTGAGTTGAATATAATATTTTTATTTAGAGTTATTCATTTGACTTAAAGCTTTGTATTTAAGTTTATGAATTTTATTCAGTTTTTAATCTTTTGTATGCTTAAGTTAGCCTTTCACTTGTAGTCAGCCGGGATGACGGTTTGCTTGGGAACTAACAATGGTTCTTGGGTGCCAGCCACGTCCAGGGTGTAGGCTCGGGTCATGACAAACTTGGTATCAGAACCCATAGTTCAAGTGTCCTAGGGTGTTTATGAAGCCGTGTCAAGTAGGATCTTATTTATGGTTGTGGGGGGCCCATTTCTATAATGTAGGGACTATAAACATTTAAGAAAAGTTTCCTAACTTTCATACTCTTAATCGTGCAATAGAGTTATGTCATAGATATTTATTCATACTCGTGTGTTTCTCAGATTCATTCGACTACCCTTCATACTAGAGGTGGTTGAAAAGCAAAGTCAGTCCTTTATCAACAAGTTGTTCTTAGCAAGAGTTTTGAGGAAGTCGTGAGACTCAGAGGGGCTTAAGAGAAGTCTATGAGTGAGTTAAGTGTTGTGTTTTAGAGGAATGCACTCATGTTCATATGATTCATACGTTTAAGCTAAAAGTGAGATGTTTTTCTTCTCTAAGTGTTGTTTCAGATGAGATCCTTATGAGGAAGTTTGTTGTAGAGCTTGGGTAGTATTTCACTCGAAAAATGTAGCCTGAGTTACGAGATCTTGAGCAGTAGTAGTGAAAGTACCCAAAGTTATATTAAGGTATCCAGAGGTTCCGTAATCTAAGGAAAGGAGATAGTGATGGGGCAGATTATGCTATTGCAATCACGCACCCAGTCAGTTATAAGTGACGAGTTCCTTTATAAGTATAATAAGGAATAATAATGTCGTAAAGAGTTATTGATAGAAGAAAGAGGAATAGTTACTAGTCAAGATAAGTTAGAGTCTATTGTTAAGCATAATAGAGTTGATGTTGATGTGTCATCGTGTTAGAGAAGACTAAATATATGTGTGGAATCAAATAGCAAAGTACTCATGAGGTGATAGACCCCAACTAAGCTTATGAATTCTTAAAGGAAACCCCATGGTATGCAGATGATGATTGAACTATTTGAGAGATAATGTGCAGTAAGTGATTAAGTAGTACTTAAGTTGTGAAGTGGAATTTTATGGTAATTTATGAGTGTAGAGACTGAGAGTTAAGGATTGACTACTTGTCATAAGGTCCTAGTGGATGAGTGTTTCTGAATTTCTATCTAGTACTTGTAAATTAGTATAATAAGCGAGCAATCATATTGATATTAGGGTTTAGTAATAAACATTAAGCTTGAATTTGAGATGAGTGTCATGATCAACATAATGGCAACATGAGGGTGATGAAGTTAGTCTTGAGATTTGATCTAGAAGACTTAACATAAAGCAAGTGAGAAATTGAGATGTTAGCTGCAATAAATATGAGGTGTACCAGTGAGAGACCCTAACCTTTAGATAAAGGCAGTGAGGTGTGACTAAGTCACAAGAGTAGCAAGAGCATTAAGAGGTGTACCGAGATGGTATGTAATAAGAAGAGGTTAAGAGAAACACCTTAGAAAGAGGTCTTAGTACCTGCTTATGGAGCGTTCGGTAGTCATGAGATAAACTTCTCCCAAGTGTTAGAGTAAAAGAGAATGTAGACCAGTTTAGAAATGATGGAATAGGTCCATAGCTTTCAAGTGTTAGCTTTAGATCTAAGGGGGAGATGACAAGATGAGAAATCAAGTCAAGTGTTTAAGAATAAGAAAGGAATGAGTTCCAAAGAGTATGGGAGATGTCTTTCCAGAGGTCCTTTTTAGTAGTGGAGTGATGTTAGAAACAAAAGGTTACTGATCCTATCGTGAAAATGATGTGATAATGTCATCTAAAGTTATAAATGAGGAGAAAGAGAAGGATGAGGTTTTTCTATGAGAAATAGCTAAATGTGAGCCCTTAGTTGGTTTCGAATAAGTAATACAAGCAAATTCTAGTTGGTATGTCAGAAATGATAAGAGTAACCCCGTTCCATAACCAGTTATCCAGCCATCATTCGAGGACGAATGATCCCAAGTGGGAGATATTGTAACACTCCAGAAATATATTAAGCTAAGACTTGAACCATCCTTCGTAGTGAGTAAGCTTTTATCAAGGAATTTAAATTTTTTCTAAGTGTTATATAAGGTCACTAGATGTAGCACCTTGAGATCCAAAAAGAACTAAGGAGAAAATCATTCAAGTCATTCCTTTGTTCTTCTAAGTTTTGGGTAAACTTCAAACGACCATAACTTTCATTACAGGATGAGTTTGGTCACCCATAAGATATCAAATGAATGGTCTTTAAATTATCTTTCCAACGCCACCGAGTTTGCTAAGTTTCAAGGTTGGATGAGTGAGATTTCCCTTTTGTAGTCAGGATGTCTAATTAAAGAAATTTACCCAAAAATAGTGAGGGGTATTTTGGTCTTTTCCTTAACCAATCAGATTTAATTCATTTTTAGTAAGGTTTTAGGGGTGTAATATGATTGGGTTCAGTTTTATAATCCTAATATACACCTAGGTTTTTAGTTGAGAGTTCAAGAAGAGAAGAGAAGAGAAAGAGGAGAAAAGAGGAAATGATCAAGGCGTTTGTCGAGGTTCTTGAGTTTTGTTCCAGATTTTTGCCAGGGGTTTGATCCCGACGAGGTATGTAAGTTTTCATAGTGTTGGGTTCCTTCACCCACACGTCAATCATGGGTTTCTTCTACAAATTTCATCCATAAGTTTGAATATGTTGAGTTCTTGATAAGTGTTAATGAAGTTCATTATAAATCTTGTTTTGTTAGGTTTTTGATGAATTCTTAAGATGAAAGTTAGTGATTTTAGGTTTTTTTTTTTTAGTGGATTAGTAGGTATATACGTTGAATATTCGATTCTAAGTGATTAGGCGAATTATTGTCTGAAAATGAGAAAATAAAATTCATCGGGTTTTCTGGGCTGGGGCCTGGCGCCTTGTGCTAGCCAGTTCGCCCCAAATCCTCTTATGTAGTTTAGGGGCTGGCGCCCCACACCTCATAGTGTGCCAAGGTCGCCTACTCTGTCCAGTTTGCAGTCGGTTGCTACGTTTGAGTTTATTTAAAGGGTACCTTCTTTCCCTTTTGATTCTAATCACTCTAAACTACTTCTAAACACTAGAAATCATTCATAACATAAATCATAACCCTGAATTGATAATTCAAATTCAAGGTATAGTTAATAGTTATGTTTTTGAGATTTCTTCCGAACATTTTGAGAAAGTCCCTCTAAGTCTTTTTGAGGAGTTTTTTTACAATTCCCAATAAATTGTTTCAAGACTCAAGTAAGTGAATATGAGAGTGATCATCTAGATGTTTCATATCATGAACCATAACTCTTGAATTAATAATTCACATTCAAGAGAGATTTAAGAGTATAGTTCAAGAAAGCTTTTGAGTTCAAATGTGAATCTTTTGCCATCAACTATCCATTTGAAATAAGTTTTGAGAAAGTAAGCATGATAATGGGAGGAGTTTTATATATGAGTTCCATATTGTTATGCAGTACCTTGAGTCAATTCGTTCATGATCATAGTTCCGCATGAACTCCATAAGTTGAGTATCCTCAAGTGGAGTAGCATCTTCGAGTTCTAATTCTTTGAGCATTGAGTTCTAATCCTTGTGAGATTATATTCCTAATTATAGAACTACTACATGTTACCCATGAAGTCCTTGAGTTGAGTAGTTCATGCCCATAATTCCGCATGAACCTATAAGTCGAGTAGTCTGGAGATGAGAAGTATCTCTGAGTTCATGAGTTAAGTAGTCCATTCCCATAATTCTGCATGAACCCTATAAGTCAAGTATTCTGGAGATGAGAAGTATCTCTGAGTCCTTCAATTGACTAGTTCATTCTGATAATTTTGCATGAACCCTCTGAATCGAGCATTCTTGAAACGAGTATTACCATTGAAGTTCTTGAGTTCAGAGTTGTTGAGTCTCGAGTATTGTATGGTTATTGAAAACCTTCAATTGAGTCGTTCACATCTATAATTCGGCATGAACTTTATTTTGAGAAGTCTTTTATAATTTTTTCTAAACTTGTTTTATGATTTGAGCACTTGAGTTGAGAAAGAATAGAGTTGAGTTCATTTTCTTTAGAATGATATATGGGTACTAAGTATTCCCGAGAGTAAATGTTTTCACATTTAAAAGAGGAGGAAACTGAAATTTCCAAAAGATTTTTGAACAGTTTGAGTAACTTCTCTTTTAAGAGAAAGATTTTGAGTAATAATCTCAAACCACAGAAAGAGTTATGTTTTTAAACATTTGAGCTGACTATATTTTTGGGAGTAGTATTGAGCATCGATATGGGGACGAGTTCAGATTACTCAAGTCTCCATAAACCTTGTAGCCAACGCGGGTAGAAAGGGTCATACTTTTTAGATGATTCCTTAATACTTTTTAGCATAGACTGGTGGATCCACTTATATGAGAGGTTCTCTACCCCAACAAAGTATAGGACGGTTCTGGCAGAGTGGGCGAGATCTTGTATCATTACATAGCTCATAGTGATGGTTGTCGGTTACAGATCGAATCTCCCACAAAGTTATATTATATTTTATATACAAATTGAGTTGTTATTGTATTTTTCAATACATTGAGTTTCTATCTACTCTTTTAAAAGTTTTCCATATATTGCATTTTTTATTGTTGCTTTATCTTGAGTTGAGTATCCAGAATTGAGTATCTAGAGCTGAGTATCTTGAGTATCATACCTTTGAGTTGAGTATCATACCTTTGAGTTGAGTATCTTATTCTTGAGTTGAGTTTATTTGAGAAGAGGTAAGTATGTTTCCTTTTTATCAAGTTCAAGCTTATGTTATGCTTGAGAATTCCCCTTACATACTCATACATTCCATGTACTGAGCCATTTGCCCTGCATCATTTCATGAAGCAGATACAGGTATTCAGGATCATAAACATATGTTTCGTTGATACCACATGCAGTTTGAGTTAGCTATGGTGAGCCTCCTTGCTTTCAAAGGGTTCCACTTGTAGTTTCAGTTATATCAGTTGTTAGGATGTTGTGGGTCTTGTCCCGACTTCCATCTTTGTCAGTTAGAGGCTTCATAGATAGACAGTAGAGTTTCAAAAGTCTGTTAATTTATTTTGTTAAATGTTGTAAAGATTTAAGTTGCATATTTTAAGGCGAGTTGAATATATTATTTTTATTCAGAGTTATTCATTTGAGTTAAAGCTTTGTATTTGAGTTTCATGAGTTTTATTCAGTTTTTAAGCTTTTGTATGTTTAAGTTAGCCTTCCACTTGTAGTCAGCCAGGATGAGGGTTTGCTTGGGGACGAACAATGGTTCTTAGGTCTCGGCCACATCTTGGGTGTAGGCTCGGGTCATGACAACTCCATGCCCGAAGGCCCATGCATGAAATCTCTCGACAATCTACAAGATATGATATAAGTAAAAACAGGTCTAACTACTTAGTTTAAAGAAAAGCTAGCCTACCTGGATGCCAAGCAACTGCTAAAGAACTCTGAACACGTGCCTCTAGTCACTCCAGCATAACAGGAATATTCCCACTATTGTAAGATGACTCAAGTTCAGATCAATTTCAAATTCACAATTTTTTTTTCATGTCAGCTCAATATTAAATTGGCCAAATAGCTCAAAAAAATTGGAACTCCGCATGAGGTTCATTTTGAGTAACAATGAATGTGATTTTTACAGCTTGGTCACTTTAGTGATCTCATGCATCTGGCTGGCTTGGGCTTCCATGGAGATGGAGGAGACTGTTCACATCTACTCCTGCAAGTCTTTCTCTACAACAGTGATCTCGGGTCTAGAGGGGAGACAATCACGAGTGCTATTATATCTCATATTCCTTCAAATGTTTCCATTGTTGTTGAGCACGGGTAGGAGTCTTTAAACTCCTTTCATCATCTTTTCATAGGATTCAAAGGTACTTCTCTTTCCCTTTGCTTTATATTGTGAATTCTAGCTTCATTTTCGTGTTTTGTTCTCTATTTGAACCTCAATTATTTTATTCAATTCCTTAAAAGCTAGCTTTTCGTACCATTCGAGGTTCAAAATGAGCTTCATCTTCACCCAAATTTGGGGCATGTGATGCTCACATCAGTGGAAGTATATTGACCGAGTTAATTTTCTATTTTATTGTCGAGCTCCGAGGGTAATTTTTCACCTCATTTTTGTTATGAATTTTGAGACATTAATATGAATATCGCTAGTCTTGTATTGATATATAGGTTTTTTATATCATGACGGCGATCTAAGGCTCTTCGAAAAGGTAATGGTCTCGAGTAGTAATTCTAGTATAGTTTCAACTTCGACGTAGGTTGAAACTTATTTCTTTAGACTTAGCTTAGTTAGACACTATATAAATTGGGTTGGATATGATCATTAGAAATGTTGTAGGGTTAACTCTTAGTTATACATCCCCCTTAGTTATACTTTGTCCATTTTTGGGACTTTAGACTAGTAGCTTAGTCTAGGTTGATCATTGCCTTCACTTGATTAGTATAGAATGCTTAGATTACTTTAGTGGATTTAAACATAGTTTTAGATTGTTGGTTGCTTGTTTAGTGTGGTTTTGTGTTTATCAAGATAATTGTGCTTATTTTTATAAAATTTGTGATTATGGGCCTGAAGCCTTGGATTTGAACTGGATTAAGTTTCTAGTTTATACGACTATATTGTGGAGGGTTTACCTTATTAGTTTGTGTGATATGAATGTATTATAACTTGTTTGACTGTGATTGGCATGCATCAACTGACATCTGCATTTGACCATGTAATGAGGTAGCGGTGAGAAAACATGGATTTTTAGTTTTAAAATCTTTATGCTTCAATTTCTATTGGATTTGGGCTCCTAGGAGCGTATTTGAGGGTTTTTTCGCACACAAAAGGTGAATTTTTTTTAGAAAATCTTACCATCTTTGTAATATGCAGTGTACCATTTTGTATAGATTTTCCTTTCTTGGTCACTTTCTGGCCCTTATTGTATATTTTGTACATATCTATGATATGGTCACATTCTTACCTTATTATTTGGGATATGGGTCTGCAAAAATACCCCAACTTTGGTCGGATTTACTATTGCGATACTAAACTTTCATAAGGACCTATTACCTCCCTAGACTATTTAATACCATATTTTTAACCCCCTAAACTATTTAATAGTGTATTTTAAAGGTATATATGTCCCCACGTGGACACATTACTATTTATAATTTTGCATTATTTTTTATGTCCACGTGGGCAAATATATATGTTTAAAATACAATATTAAATAGTCTAAGGAGGTAATAGGTCCTCATGAAAGTTTAGTATCGCAACAGCTAATCCGACCAAAGTTGGGGTATTTTTCAGACCTTTATCCTTTATTATTTCTTCCACGTTAGCTATATTCTAATTTTATTTATCACAAATTGATTGTGCTTTGACCTGCCTACAAGGGGTTTATGGTAAATGCCATCACGATTCAGTTTCGAGTTGTGACATATGGTGGTGTAAAAATAAAGAAATCAAGAAAAAGATATAACATCTTGCACTTCTTATTCCAAAGGTGAGAAATCTAATTCTCTGGTTCCGGAGAAGAAAGGGTAGAAATTGCAGCCACCCCTCGAATAAAGTTGGTAGATTTTGGGATTTTGATATTTTTGATAATTTTGAAAGTCAAACAATGACATCTTATTCCTATTCCTTTTAATTTCTAAATTCATTGACAAAAGCTTATGTCAAAATAATAATTGTAGTCCTTACATAGGATTCCATCACACCTCTTAAAGAGTGAGTAATTGATATGAGTCTTAGCCGCCATAATATTGAAAGGCAGCAAGTGTTGGTCCTCCAGCTTCGGGAAACTCACATTTTGCTATCATTAAATAATTTTGAAGGGCACCAAGTGATGATCCTCCTTCTTTGGGAAACTCACATTTTGCGATCATTAAATATATTTTTTTACAAAGTCCAACTAAGGAATTTAATATCTTCCATGTAGAATCCTCTATCACACGCAATAGGCAGGGTGCAATAAGTATTAGGGAAAGAAAATTAAGCAAATAGATATTATACTTTAAATAGGCTAACCAAGAAAGTCAAGTAGTTTAAATCGACACTTACTTTATCTCATTATCAGAAAGATCCTCTTTGTTTCCTTACAAAATACATTGGCAGTGTATTGGAAAACAAATTTACGCATGTGGCATTTATTGATTTACTAAGTCGTAGAGTATGTATAGCATTATTGTTAAAAACTGTACACTTTTAAATATATTTTTTTTAAATAGATTTTCAGAAAAGTGTTTTTGAAAAAAAAAATTGTGTTGGGCAAATTCATTTGAAAATTATTTTTCATAAGCAAATTGTGTTGGACTAATCTTTTTTAGAAAATGCCTTTGAAGGTCAAATTACGGAAAATAGAAAGTATCAACATACTTTTAATATTAAGATTATTTTATAGAGAGAAACTATTTTACATATCTATTATAAAGGTTTTAATCAAATTTTTATTTTTATTAAATTAAATGCACATATTAAAATTTTCAATCAATAATATATCTATTTTTGGGAGGGATGAAATCTACAATTGTTAAAATAATTTTTCTTTTTTTAAGTCTTGAAAATATATTGTTGTTATATTTTTTTCTAATTCTGAAAAATAATACTTAGATTAATATATAAATATATAATATAAAATAATAATATATAGACATAAGATAAAATAAGAAAATCTATTAGATAAACATAAAAAAGAGTTTCTAAATGAAAATTAACCAAACTTATGACATACGCTAATTAATTAATAAGAGATATATTGATAAATATGCATATACATAAGGGATATTTTAGTATGGAAAAAATGATTTTCTGCTCCTGCTTTTGTTTCTTTTAGAAGTACAAAGTTTTAGCTTCTTTCCAACAACAGAAAAATTGCTTCTACTTCAGTTTAAAAATAGTTTTTCTGATTTGCCAAATGCTTAATTTTTTTTTAAAAAATATTATTATTTTCTCAAAATAAATGTTTTGGGCCTCCCAACAACAATGCCAAACAAGCTCTTAGATTCCTTAAAATCATAAGCACAAAAATATATCCTAATAGGTTATTTTAGGTTTGTACAATTTTAGCATAAATTGCTCCTTTTCTTTAGTGTTCATTATTTTTATGTAATTCTGGAAAAAATTAGTTTACTTTTGTAAAATATTGTAAAAAATATCATTAATTAGGTTAGCATAAGATATAGTGCATAAAATACCACTCCCTAAACATTAGATTTTGTAATTTTATAATATCTCATGCTATTTTTGTAAAATTACCATAAACTTAAGTAGACGAATGATTAACATTTCAAGGACACTTAATCCAGTTCTAAGCGTCAACAATCGTTAGTCAGTATAATAACCCAACTAAATGAGTTGGGGTCGAATCCCACAGGGAGTGGTACGTGTTTAAGATTCAATAGGAAAGTACGAATATGATCAAGTCAGCCATAGGAATAGATATTTACGAATAAAAACATAATTCAAATTGAGGGGTGACACGAATGTCAAATACAGGGGTTTTGGTTTTAACTATCAGCTACAACAACAACAAATAACATGCAGATGATAATAAAGAGACGGGTTCTTAGGATGTGATTCGATTATAGGCTAATGTAAACAAATGGGAAATTGCAACTGTTAGTAAATAGCTGTAAATTAGTGAATAAGCTAGACTTTAGAGGGGATAAACTTTCTCTCTAATAATTTACCCTGAATCAAGTTGGTTTTACTCGAACAACAACAAGAATGGACATAAGAGCAACCTTCGCTTTAGTCCATTCAGTCTCTCGAGCTGAATGTGTGGAAAAAGGTTTAGGATTCACTCTCTCGAGCTGAACCCATGATAACCCAATACCCACACACCATCAATTCAGTAATCTTGGTTTTAAAACCTCTCTCTCGAGCAAGGCAAAAACACAAAGGTAGAACTTCATATGCAATTACAATTCTTTAAATTGAACCATAATTACTGATTGAAATCACTTCTAAACAACATTTAACCTAACAATAAACAATACCACAAGCTAAATCAGCCCATAAAAACATAATCACACCCCAAGAATTGGGGTTTTAGCTAGACATCATAAAAAGATAAAAATCGTAACCAAACTGAGTTTCCATCAACTGGGTAAGATTAATTTTGTCCTTACAAAGGTCCAAATTGAAGAATATGAAAGACCCACTTCCAATTTCTCAAAAATGGAAAACATCAATTCTTCAAAGCTAAGGAAAAATGTCTCCAAAACTCAGAGTTCAAAAATAAGATACTTGATAATGATAAAAGCTCTTAAACTAAATGTTCAAAAACATATTTATAGTCGCCAAAAATATGTTGCGAAGGACCAGTCGACGCAGTAAGTCGGGATCACCGATCAGCTCGGCAATCCGCCCTTTGACTCATTTCATCGCCTTCTTGCTTTGGCCTTCAGGATCCTCAAGGTCTATAACTTTGGGTGATCTAACACTACATTGCGGATCCACTCGGCAATCCGACGACTGCGCCTTTCTCTCGTCATCTTGATTTTCTCCTTTAGGGCTTGGCACACTAGAACTTTAGGCGGTCAAGAAGTCATTCGTCGACTCGCTAAATGGAATTGGCGATCACTACACTCTATTTTCTTCCTTTTTTTAGCTCGCTTCATTCCTTTTTGCAATTTAGTGTTCTTGTTTTGTTCATCAATCCAAATACCTGGAAATCAAACATTTTACATCAGTTATTGACAGATAACAAGCATTTGAGGACACTAAATCTATACAAATAAAGCCCTAAATGAGTCCAAATCTAGGACTCATCAACACCCCCAACTTAAACTTTTGCTTGTCCTCAAGTAAAACTCA